>VZRO01003188.1:41007-57488 GCA_013397915.1 Daphoenositta chrysoptera | reverse complement strand
TTTTTTTTTTTTTTTTAGCTTTCTTTTAAGATGAATAAATAAAAATATTACTTAGGCATAATAATGGAGATTATTGACTTCAGGCAGCCAGGGGAGCTCCCAGAGCTGCTCTGATTAAAGAGTTTGTGACCACATTTTGAGCTTGTAGCACTCAATGTCTGACCTTCAGAATATCCCTGAGTCTGCTGGGCAATCAGGGAGTGAAATTCCGTTGGGAAACAGCTCCTAATTCCTCAATTTCTGAGGGTAAAAGCGAAATTCGTGTTTGTAATGGGGTGAGCAGGAGAGGTTGTGGGGGTTAAACTGGAGCAGGGAGAGGGATTGGGCTCTGAAATGTGGATGTGGGAAAGGGAGGATGAGGAAGGGAGGAGTCCCTGGGCCTGCAGGGCAGGAGGAGCTGGGGTTCCTACGGTTAAATCCGTGGAATAACGTCTTTCTTTTGTATTTCTGGGATTAGGGATGGCCCCCAGCAAACAGCCCCCCAGCTGGGGGTGTTCACGGGCAACTCTGCCAAGAAATCAGCCCAGAGCTCCTCCAACCAGGTCCTGCTGAAATTCCACAGCGACGCCGCCAACGGAGGCATCTTCGCCATTTATTTCTACGGTCGGTGCTGCAGCCCTGCCACGTCCCCAGGGTGGGGGAATGTTGGGAATAGTTCTGGGAAAATGCAAAAAAATACCCTTCTACCCCAAGTTTTCCACAGTTTTTCAGCCCGGTTTTTTCCACACAATTTATCAGCACAGTTTTTTCCATGACGTTTTCCAGCCCAGTTTTTTTTTTCCAGAGTTTTCCAATCCAGTTTTTTTTCCCCACAGTTTTCCAGCCCAGTTTTTTCCACAAAGTTTTCCAGCCTAGTTTTTTCCAGAGTTTTTCAACTCCGTTTATTTCCATGAAGTTTTCCAGCCCGTTGTTTTCCACAGAGCTTTTCAGGACAGTTTTTTCCACAAGGTTTTCCAGTCCAGTTTTTGCCACAAAGTTTTACAAACCAGGTTTTTTTTCCACGAAGATTTTCAGCCCAGTTTTCTCAACAAAGTTTTCCAGCCCATTTTTTTCCACAAAATTTTTCAGCCTGGTTTTTTCCAGGAAGTTTTCCAGTCCATTTATTTTTTCCACTGAGTTTTTCAGACCAGTTTTTTTCACAAAATTTTTCAACCCAGTTTATTTCCATGAAATTTTCCAGCCCGTTGTTTTCCACAAAGTTTTTTCCACAAAATTTTCCAGCCCAATTTTTTTCCACGAAGTTTTCCAGCCTAGTTTTCCAGGTTAGAGATTGAAGCTGGATTCCGAGATCAACACCCTGTCCTGAGGCGATGCCTGTAAATCCCCTCCTCATCCTGATGGATAAATCCACTTTATTAACCTAAAACTCTCCCTCCCCTCAGTATTCCTGGAAGTTTTCCCTTTCCCACACTCTGCTGAACCAGCTGGATCACAGTGGCCTGTTTGAAATGGCAACAGCTTCATTCCCCAGGAGAGGAAAAGCATTCCTGCAAATCCCTGGATTACTCAGGGATTCCTTGGTGTGAGGGCAGCTCAGGCTGGAGAAATCTTGGGTATTACATGGAATGAGAGCATTTTCCTGGTGGCACTAAACAGGAGCCCGACTTTAAATCGGATTAACCAAGGAGTTCCTGCAGCAGCAGCAGGATTTTGGGAAGAGCAGATGGAGACTGGCTCCTAAACCCAGGGATGTGCAGCCACCAGCACCCACAGCCCTGCAGGAATTCCATGGGAAACCTGTGCAGGATCCCTCAGGAACCTCTGCAGGCTCCCAGGAGGCTGAATTTAGGGAAGATTTATATTCCCAGAGGATGGAAGTTACGGAAAAAAATGATGGTTTGGGAAGTTGTTCAGCCCAGGTTTTCCTTGTGGAGAGGGAGGAATTTCCTTGAGGAGAGGGAGGATTTTCCTCGTGGAGAGGGAGGAATTTCCTTGAGGAGAGGGAGGATTTTCCTCGTGGAGGGGGAGGAATTTCCCTGATTGCATTGTGCTTCTCTCCCCTTGCTTTCCCAGCCTTCCAGCTTTTCCGCTGCCAGCCTCCCACCGTCGTTCCCAACGCCGAGATCATCACGGAGAACGAGGAGTTCAACATCGGTAAAACCTTCCCTCGTCCTCCACACCCTCATTCCCACCCCTCCAGCTCCTGGGAATGGCGTTTTCCTCCCAAATCTGGGCTTCCAGGATTGTTTTCCGTGGGAGCTCAACATCAAACACAGCATCCAAGTGCTCCCGGTGTTCCCAACCTTTTCCTCCCTGGAAAAGTGGTTTTTGTGGGAGCCCTGAGCCTGTTTGGAATCCCTCAGGAATCTCTGGGAATAACGACAGCTCTCAGGTGTTGCACATAAAGCTTTGGAGCCTTTGTTCTGCTTTGTGAGGGCCTTTCAGAAGCTTTTTTGTGATTTTTTTTTCGTGTTGCTCCCATCCACATTTTTAAGTGGCTGCAGCCAGGATTTTTGTCAGAGCAGCCTCTCACCCTGGCTGCTCTCTTTGAGGGGAGTCTGCACCTGGAATAATTCACAAATCTGGAGTGCTGACAGGAGTTTATCCCAGGGTGACTCCAGCATGGCTTTCTGAGCCGTTTATTTCTGATTTACACCTTTTATTCCTGCATTTACCCCTTTATCCCATTATTTCCCCCTTTTATCCCTCCCTTTCCCCCTTTTATCCCTCCCTTTCCCCCTTCCATCCCTCTATTTCCTCTTTTATCCCAATATTTCCCCCTTTTCTGTGCACTTCCCCCTGTCACTCCCGTTTTCCATCCCTGCCCAGGTGACATCGTGCGGTACCGGTGCCTTCCCGGCTTCACCCTGATCGGGAACGAGATCCTCACCTGCAAACTGGGCACCCACCTGCAGTTCGAGGGGCCCCCACCCACCTGTGAAGGTAAAGCTTCCATAATTCCCAGATTTTCCTGCTCGGGGAGGGATCTGGGAGAGGTTTTCACGCACAGTTTTCATCCTTGGGGTGAATTTTCCAGTCGACAGAGTGTGGGACTTTGGGAGGACTTCCTCTTCCTCTTCCTCTTCCTCTTCCTCTTCCTCTTCCTTTTCCTCTTCCTCTTCCTTTTCTCTTCCTTTTCCTTTTCCTCTTCCTCTTCCTCTTCCTCTTCCTCTTCCTTTTCCTTTTCATCTTCCTCTTCTTTTTCTTTTTCTTTTTCTTTTTCTTTTTCTTTTTCTTTTTCTTTTTCTTTTTCTTTTTTTCCTTTTCCTTTTCCTTTTCCTTTTCCTTTTCCTTTTCCTTTTCCTTTTCCCTTTTCTTTCCTTTCCTTTCCTTCCCAAACCTTCCCAAACCTTCCCTTTTCCTCTGTGTGTTTCCCCTTTCCTGGGATATTTTGTTGCCCTTTTTTCCACTCTTTCCAGCTGGGTTTAATATTCCCAGAAGCTGAGTGTGGGGTGGGGGTGAGAGGAAGGAATGGGAGTTCCCATATCCCAGTTAACAGTTCCATGGGATGAGCTGCAGTTCCAGCCTTTGTCCTAACAGAGTTTCCAGGGATTCCTGGACAGGATTTTGTGCCTCAGGAGAGCTCTGGATTTGGTTCTGGTTCATTCTGGGAGAGGTGTGGAGCGAGGCCGAGGCAGTGGGAACGGTTTGTTGGCTTTGCTGCCTTTTGCTCCTTTCTTTAACTGTGACAATTGTTGGGATTTGTGGGATTTTGGGATTCCCCAAGCTCCAGGAATCCAGAGGCGCAGAGGTCTTGCTCTGCCTTGAGCTGGCTCATCAAGACAGACCTGGTGCTCCCATCCTTCCTCTGAAAAACCGGGAATACTCCTTTCTATTGGCAGTGCACTGCCCCATGAACCAGCTGATGACGGATTCCTCGGGGGTGATCCTGAGCCAGAGCTTCCTGGGAAGTTACCCTCACTTCCAGACGTGTTCCTGGGTGGTGAAGGTGGAGCCGGGGTACAACATCTCCCTCACCATCGAGTACTTCCTCAGCGAGAAGCAGTTCGATGAGTTTGAGATCTTCGATGGTACGAGATTCACCCCTCTCACCCGCAGGGTCCTCCCATCCCAAACCTTCCCGGGATTCCATAATCCCATGGCAAGCAAGGGGGAAGGAGTATTCCAGGGTCAGCTCCCCACCTGTAACCTCCTCCTGGTCTTCCAGAAAGCTCCTCCCAATCCTCACTGATTCCCGGCAGGAGGAAATAGCAGTAATTTGATTTTTGGATGAATCTGAAGCATTTTTCCAAGGGGCAGGAGTTGGGAAACTCCTGGGAGAGGGATGGCAGCAGAGATTGCTGTAGGGGATGAGTTGGGAAATGGGAATTCTCATCCCTGAAGGCCACAGGGAGCGGATTCTCCAGGCCCAGGAGAAACCTTGGAGCTGTGAGTTGTTTCTCAACCACTCTTTAACAATCAGGACCAGGATTGTGGGATCACAATCAGGAGGAATTCCAGGAGAAACCTTGGAGCTTTGGCTGGTTTCTCAACCACTCTTTAACAAAACCAGGATTGTGGGATCACAGTCAGGAGGAATTCCAGGGATAAACCTTGGAGCTTTGGCTGGTTTCTCAACCACTCTTTAACAAAACCAGGATTGTGGGATCACAGTCAGGAGGAATTCCAGGGATAAACCTTGGAGCTTTGGCTGGTTTCTCAACCACTCTTTAACAAAACCAGGATTGTGGGATCACAGTCAGGAGGAATTCCAGGGATAAACCTTGGAGCTTTGGCTGGTTTCTCAACCACTCTTTAACAAAACCAGGATTGTGGGATCACAGTCAGGAGGAATTCCAGGGATAAACCTTGGAGCTTTGGCTGGTTTCTCAACCACTCTTTAACAAAACCAGGATTGTGGGATCACAGTCAGGAGGAATTCCAGGGATAAACCTTGGAGCTTTGGCTGGTTTCTCAACCACTCTTTAACAAAACCAGGATTGTGGGATCACAGTCAGGAGGAATTCCAGGGATAAACCTTGGAGCTTTGGCTGGTTTCTCAACCACTCTTTAACAAAACCAGGATTGTGGGATCACAGTCAGGAGGAATTCCAGGGATAAACCTTGGAGCTTTGGCTGGTTTCTCAACCACTCTTTAACAAAACCAGGATTGTGGGATCACGGTCAGGAGGAATTCCAGGGATAAACCTTGGAGCTTGAACTCTTCAGGGTCAGAAGCAGGAAGTGTGGAGTCCTTGATGCCAGGGATTGGATATTGGGAAAGGTTTCTGGATGAGGGGGTGGTCAGGCACTGGAAAAGTCTTGGGAATGGGGATGAGATTCTCAGGGTAACCTGTGCAGAACACAGGGGCTGTGCTGGTGCTCCTGGGGTCCCTATGGGGACCTGAGCTCCTGCCTGGAGCAAATCCTGGTTTTAACGGGGTTTTTTGGATTCCCAGGAGCAGGATGCGAGCCCTGGAGCTCGAGTCCACAGGGAAAAGCTCCATGTGCCCGTTCCTCCCGCAGGGACACCGAGCCCCACGAGTGGCTCCAGGGCAGCTCTGACTTTTCCCTTTTCCCTTTTCCCTGTCCCTCCTTCCTTCCAGGTCCCTCTGGGCAGAGCCCCCTGCTGCTGTCCCTGAGTGGGAATTACTCGGCCCCTCTGACCGTCACCAGCAGCGGGAGCAGCGTCTTCCTGCGCTGGTCCTCCGACCACGCCTACAACAGGAAAGGCTTCAAAATCCGCTACTCCGGTGAGTTCCCGCTGCCTCTGCCGGGAGCAGGAGCGGCCCCACAGCCAGGAGAATCCAGGGAATTCCTGCGGAGATCCAGCTCTGAGGGCAGGAGCTGCCGAGGCGGGGGAGGCACAAAGCCGGGCATGCTCCGAGCTGGGGAGGCTGGGAAAGGCAGGGTCTTTCCAGGAGAAAACTTGGAGCTTTGGCTCGTTTCTCAACCACTTTTTAACAAAACCAGGATTGTGGGATCATGATCAGGAGAAATTCCAGGAGAAACCTTGGAGCTTTGAGTTCTTTCTCAACCATTCTTTAATAATGAGAATCAGGATTGTGGGATCGTAATCAGGAGAAATTCCAGGAGAAACCTTGGTGCTTTGGCTGGTTTCTCAACCACTCTTCAGAGTCAAAAGCAGGATGTGGAGACTCACTGATGCCAGGGATTGGATATTGGGAAAGGTTTCTGGATGAGGGGGTGGTCAGGCACTGGAAAAGTCTGTCCGGGGAAGTGCTGGAATCACAATCCCGGGAAGTGCTCAAACGAAGTGCAGATGTGGTGCTCAAGGACCTGGTTTGGTGGTGGGGTAATGATTGGACTCGGTCTTGGAGACCTTTTCCAACCTTAATTCTGGGATTCTGTAACTGGCTCTGGATGTGGATGAGGGAAACCCATCCCAAATATTTCTGTGTTCCTAAATTATCACATCCGTGGAATGAGGGACATCCTAGAACATCAGGACCTGTTGAGGAGCTGCTCAGAGCCACAATTTCCCTGTCACAGCATTTCCAGGGAATTGTCAAACCCACTCTGTGCTCCTGCTCACCTGTTTGGGAGCAGAACCGGGATCAGGGAATTCCAGGGAATCTGAATTGCTGCCAGAGCCAGAATATTTGCTGGGAATTCCCTCCAGTGAATCCCTTTCTGGGACCTTGGCAGTTCCCAATTGATGGAAGTTCTCAAACCGGGCTGAGACCCTGCCAGCACCTCAGAAATGAGGAATTACTTCCCTCAGCAAAAAAATCAAGGAATATTTAATTATCAGGAACGACCTTTTACTCCTGGAGCTGGGCGAGGCTCAGACCGGAGCCCCGCGCTCCTTCCCCGCTTTGACTTGGTGTTTATCCATCGCCAATCCTGCCTTTTTCGGGAAGCTCGCTGCGATCCCTGGCAGGGGGATGACCCCGGCACTGCCCATCCCGTGATCCCTTTCCTTTCTCCTGCCCTTTCCCAGCTCCCTACTGCAGCCTCCCGCAGCCGCCGGCGCACGGGATGATCCTGGGCCACTCGGGGCTGCGCCCCGGCAGCTCCGTGCGCTTCGGCTGCGACGCCGGCTTCCGCCTGGTGGGACACAGCGCCTCCACCTGCAGCCAGCACCCCCAGGGCCACTTCCACTGGAGGGAGGCCACCCCCCTGTGCCAAGGTGAGAGCTCGGACGGGTTGGGATCGAGTGCCGGGAGCCCTGGGAAAAGCGGTGGAGAAGGTAGTGGGAAAAAGCCAATATTGGAATTCTTGTTGTTCCATGGTGAGAATCCAGCTTTTATCCCACTCCTGGGAGCGGGATCCCACGGCAGCAGGCAGGTGCTGGAATTCTGATGGGTGTGAGCAATTCCAGAGGCGGGATCCAGCCCGTTCCTGGCGGCGCTGATGGTGACAGGAGTGTCACTGCAGCGAGCTCAGGGCCAGCCAACCCCTCTCCAAGGCCTGGTGTCTGGACAGGCTGCCAGGCTGAATACCAATGGACTTCCAGGGAAAAGGGGGCACCTGGAGAATCCAGCCTTTTCCCTGCCACCCAGCAGCCCTGCTGTTCCCTTCTCCTGTTTTCCTTTCCGCTGCTCCCTTCTCCTTTCCGTTCCCTTGGTGCTGCCCTATGTAAACCAGAGGTGCTCCTGGAGAGGGGTTTGGGGTGGGCGCTGCTGTGGGGTGTGAACAGGGAGAATTCCCACTCTGGAATCCTTCATCCCTGTGAAACTTCATCCCGAGGGAAAACTCGGCAGCGCTCTGCTGCTGCCTTCTGTGCCACGGGTATTATGGGAAGTTAGGGATGTTATGGGAAGTTGTGGATATTATGGGAAGTTGTGGACATTATGGGAAGTTGCGGATATTACAGGAAGTTGCAGACATTATGGGAAGTTATGGACATTATGGGAAGTTGTGGATATTATGGGAAGTTGTGGACATTATGGGAAGTTATCGATATTATGGGAAGTTGTGGATATTATGAGAAGTTGTGGATATTACAGAAAGTTGTGGACATTATGGGAAGTTATCGATATTATGGGAAGTTGTGGATATTATGGGAAGTTATGGATATTATGGGAAGTTGTGGGTATTATTGGAAATTAGGGATATTATGGGAAGTTATGGATATTATGGGAAGTTGTGGATATTACGGGAAATTATGGATATTATGGGAAGTTACGAACATTATGGGAAGTTGTGGATATTACGGGAAATTATGGATATTATGGGAAGTTACGAACATTATGGGAAGTTACAGACATTATGGGAAGTTATGATCATTATGGGAAGTTTTGGACATTATGGGAAGTTACGGTCATTATGGGAAGTTGTGGACATTACGGGAAGCCAGAGCCTTTTCCATGAGAAACTGGGATTCGGAGTTGGATTTGCTGTTGCAAAAGCTGGTCCTTTATGAAGGATGGACACTCATTGGGGTTTACCAATAGGAAAGTTTGGGATCCAGGATTTGGGTTCAGGATAAAACCAGCAGCTCCCTGATTTGTTTTGTTTGTTTTTGTTTTTGTTTTCTCTTCCCAGCTCTCTCCTGCGGCGTTCCCAGAGCGCCGAGGAACGGGGTTGTTTTTGGGAAGGAGTACACGGTGGGCACCAAGGCCGTGTACCAGTGCAACCAGGGCTTCCAGCTGCAGCCGGGCGCCGAGCCCAGCGCCGAGTGCCTGCAGGAGGGAGTCTGGAGCAACGGGAACCAGCCCCCGCTCTGCGTGGGTGAGTGGGGCCTCGGGGCGTCCCTGCCACCCCACAACCACCCGCTCTGCCCCGTGGGTGGGGGGTCAGGGCACCTCGGGGTTTCGTGGTGAGTTCACTGAGGAGTTAAATCTGGTGGTGCGGTGGTTTCCCAGCTGGGCCTGATGCCTCGAGGTTTCTGGCTTTTTTTGTAGGTTTTTAATGTTGAGGTTTTAATTTAGGATTTTTAATAAATTAAGAAAATTTTTTTTAGCTTTTTTGTGTATTTTTAATGTTGAGATTTTTAATCAAGGAATTTTTTCGCTTTCTTGTGGTTTTAATATTAAGGTTCTTACTAGAATTACGATTTTTAACAAATTAGGATTTCCTTTCACTTCCCACCAACATCCCCACCAGGGGATATTCCCTTCATTAAAAACCCGCCCCACCTGGATTTCCTGGGGTTGCAACCTCAATTAACCACCTCTCTGTTACTTTTTCGGGTCCTTTTCGTGCCTTGCCCGCCGGGCTCAGCTGTGACGTGCCCCGACGTGGGCAGCATCGCGGTGGAGCACGGCCGCTGGCGCCTCACCTACGAGGTGCAGTACCACTACAACGCCCAGCTGATGCTCATCTGCGACCCTGGCTACTACTACACGGGCCAGAGGGTCATCCGCTGCCAGGCCAACGGCACCTGGAGCATCGGGCAGCCCGTGCCCACCTGCGGGTGTAAGGGCAGGGACCCTCCAGGGTGGCACCGGGGCGGCGGCACCACGGGCTGGGTTTGGGTGTGGGGTCAGCGAGTCCCAGCCCTGAGGAGCTGAGGGTGGTGCTGGTGGATAATCGAGGAGGTGTGGTGGCCTCTGGGTGCAAGATGAGAGGGTTTGGTGCGGATTTGGCGGCACCATCCCGCCCTGTGAGGGTGGGGATGGATTGCCCAGAGGAGCTTTGGCTACTCCGTCCTTGGAAATAGCCCAGGAGCAACTTGGGATAATGGAATGTGTCCCTGCCGTGGAGTGGGACTTGATGACTGCGGGCAGCACCTGAGGTGGAGACAGCAGAGCTGTGGAGACAGCACGGTTTGGCCTTTTGGGCATCTGTGAGATGGTTTGGTGCACATTTCGGGAACAAATCCCTCTCTCAGAGGGTGTGGAGGGGCTGGGATGGAATTCCCAGAGAAGCTGTGGCTGCCCCATCCCTGGAAGTGTCCCAAGCCATGTTGGAGCGACCTGGGGTGGTGGAAGGTGGTGGAACCCTGCCATGGGGTGGAACTCAATTACTCCTGAAGTGGAGACAGAACTGCTGGAAGGGAGTTGTGATGCAGGGAGAGCTCACCTCTGGATCTGATTCCCGGTTTAATCCCAGCAATTCTCTGGGAATCTCAGCTCAGCTGTTGCTGTGGGGTCCCAGCAGCTCGGCTGCCACAGCTGCTCTGAAGTCGGGGCTTTTAAGGAGGAAAACGAAAGAATTCTGCTGTCAAGCCTCAGCTCTCACACAGGGGTGACGGTGTCACCTGCAGATCAAACCCGTCGGGGCACACGAGCCGCTCTCAGCTCTTCTGGCACCGCTGCTGTGCTTTGGATCTCTCCTTTTGTCAGAGGTGCAGCGTTCTTCTCTCTAAGTGCAGACAGAGACGGCAAAATCTCTCCTTCCCCGCTGCTGCCTTTGTCTGTGGAGCTGTGAGTGCCAGCGTGGGTGACAGATGTACTTCTCCCCCTGCCAGCTCTTTCTCTGGATCCAGGAGCAGGAGCCTGACCTCCTTTTGTTCCCTGATTGCCACCGAAATCCAAGCGGCAGGAGCTCGGCAGTGCTCCGGGGTCAGGAGCACCCAGCGGGGGCTCTGCAGGCTTTGCAGAGCTTGGAGGCAGAGAAAATGAAGATAAAATCGAGAGCTGGGGTTCTGAGGTGGGGGGAGCTGGGTTTGCAGGGGCTCCTGCATCCCACAGACCCGGCTGGGTGGCCTCTGTGGGTTTCCAGATCTTGGAATTGCAGCGTGTGTGGAAAAGCTGTGTCACTTTTAATCGGGAACTTTGTGCTGTTCCAAGGTCAGGTTGGGCAGGGCTTGGAGCAACCTGGCCTAGTGGGAGATGTCTCTGCCCTTTAAGGTCGCGTCCAACCCAACCCATTCCATGATTCTGTGGGTTTTCTGGGAATTTGGCTTCCTGCTGCATCCAGCAATGGGTTAATGATGGGAAAATATTCCCGTGTGAGGAAGTTCTGCTGTGAAAAACTCCTCTGGTTCCTTCCCAGCCTGTCTTCAGTGCTTCCCTCGTGTCCTGAAGCATAAATATTAACAGCTCTGATTTTTGTCACCTCGTCCAACCCTGCCCTGGGATTTTACAATTCCTGGAATTATTCCAATTCCTGGAATTATTTAATGAACTTTCCCACTCATTCCTTGCTGCTGGCGCCGTGCCTGAGCGCATTCCCTCAAAACCCATCCCTGCCAGCCCGTTTTCCTCACTATCCTTTGGGATCTCTCCCAGTTATCTCCTGTGGGGACCTGCCCACGCCTCCCAACGGGAACAAGATCGGGACCCTGACCAGTTATGGGGCCACTGCCATCTTCTCCTGCAACACTGGCTACACCCTGGTGGGCTCGCGGGTCCGGGAGTGCATGGCCAACGGGCTCTGGAGCGGGGCTGAGGTCCGCTGCCTGGGTAGGTGTCCCTTGGGAAACTCCTGGTGGCACCCACGGGGCTTGGGAAAGGCTCCTCGGGGCGTTTCAGGCGGGCTCAGGGATTTTAGGGACGGATCGGAGGAGGAATCCACGCTGCGGGGTTTTAAGTGGGTGTGAAAGGGAAGCAGAATGCTGCATCCTCAGTAGGCGTGAGGTGTTGGGAGAGCTTTGGGATGAGGATGTTTATTTATTGTTTATTTATGGCAGCGGAGTCTTGAGTTAACGGCCTGGAGCTGAAAGAGGGTTGGATATTGGGATGGATATTGGGATGGGTATTGGGATGGGTATTGGGATGGATATTGGGATGGAATTCCTCCCTACAAACAACAGGCATGGATTGCCCAGAGAATCATGGCTGCCCCCATCCCCAGAAGAGTCCAGGGAAAGGGCTTGGAGCACCCTGGGATGGTGGAAGGTGTCCCTGTGGACGATCCTTACGTTCCCTTCCACCCCAACCTCCCTGCGCCCCGATCCCGCCGAGATCCGTGGCTCGGGCGCTGCCTTTGGGGGACGCCTCTGCCGGGATCTCGGGGTGATTCCCGCTGTTCTCCCCTCTGCAGCCGGGCACTGTGGCGTGCCCAGCCCCATTGTGAACGGGCAGATCAACGGGGAGAACTACAACTACCGGGGCAGCGTGGTGTACCAGTGCCAGCCCGGCTTCCGCCTCATCGGCATGTCCGTGCGGATCTGCCAGCAGGATCACCGCTGGTCCGGGAAAACGCCTGTCTGTGTGCGTAAGTACTTGTCATTCCTTCAGCCCTGGGGGGGAAAAGTCCAGCCAGGAGGGTGGGGAAGTGGGATATTCCAGCCAGGAATGTGTGGAAGGAGCGGTGTAGCGCTCGCACCCCAAGGATGTGGGGTGGTTGTGCAGGAGCATCCCTGGGGCTCTCCAAGAAAAGATTTCTTGTGTGCTTCAAAAATTCCACTGGATTTCTCCTTCCCGAGCCCAGCTGAAGGTGTGGGATCAAGGGAGAGGAGCCTTTTTGGGGTCAAAGGGGGTTAAGGGCAGGTGCAGCCCTACAAACACACCCCAGTGGTCACAATCCTTGAGAGCCGCGCTCCGTGTCCGTGGAAAATCAGGATCTCTCCTCTGCTCCTCCCCAAATCACCTTGAACCTCCCCGTTTATCTTCCCAGGAAATAACCCAATTACCCAACTCCCTGGAGCTCACAGGTGTTGATAAGGTGAAACATCTTCTTATCAAGGGGCAGCACAGTCCGTGGGGTTCGGATCCAGTTGTTTGTTCCCATCTCTCCCGTCGGGTTTGGAGCTTTCTGTGCTGGGGCACAACAAGAACAGGATGGGAAGGAGGGAATGCCCTGGCGGGATCCAGCCTGAGAATGGGATTTGTCCTGATGGACAAACCAGGACATTCCGTGTGACAGTGATCAGTAGAGCTTTGTCCTCAGCTGTCCCAGGGTGTCACAGGCTCATCCCGAGTTTTCCTTTTGTGCTGTGGAACTGGCTGGAATCAAAGGCTCTGCCAGCAGTGGGGCTGTGCCCTCCCCGTGTCACCTGCTGAGTGTTCCGGCCACTTCCCAGAAGTGTTTGGGATGCTGGAATTGGCCATGCTTCCCGCTGCTCCAGCTTTTGGATCTCCCCTTCCCTGTGCCCTTCACCTCATCCCCAACACCAACTTCAGGGGAAAAAAAGAACCGATGGAAAAATCCTCACCTCAGGGATTTGGAAGGAAAATTTTCCTACAAAAGTTCTCCCATTTGGGCAGATTTCAGCTCTTCAGGCCCTGTGCTGGAATCCTGATTTTCCTCCTCTTTCCCCTCTTTTCCCTCTGCCTCCAGGTGTAACTTTTCCCTGCAGGGAGCAGCCAGGCCTGGCACAGGGAGAGAGGGAGGGAGCAGCAGAGTTTGGGATGCCCGGGGTGGTGTGGGATTAAGAGCAGGAGCTGGGATTTCTGGGATGTGTGGGGTAAATCAGTGGGATCCTGGCACTCGGCTGCCTGGAGAGGGATACAGGGAATTCCTGGATGCAGGGAATTCCTGGTGCCAGTAAAACCTACAAAACCCCATTCTCTCAGCGTGATCCCACATCTCCACAGAGCAGGCCCCAAATCTTCAGCTTTTGGGATCGATGCGGGGGTTTCCATGCCCTCCTACCTCCAGAACTTTTTCCGATGGATAACCCGCTTTTTTCCCAGGAATAAATGGAGTAACATTTCCATCTTGTGCTTGCAGCCATCACCTGTGGCCACCCCGGCAACCCCCCCAACGGCCTCACCCAGGGCTCCCAGTTCAACCTCAATGACGTGGCCAAATTCCAGTGCAACCCCGGCTTCCGCCTGGAAGGAGCTTCCCAATCCCAGTGCCTGGCCAACGGCCAGTGGAGCAGCACCCTGCCCTCCTGCCGAGGTCAGTCTGGGACAGCTGGGGCCTTTTTCCAGGGTTTCTCCGTGTTCCAAAGCCAGAAATCCCTGGAAAGCACTCAGGGATGTCCAGGGGATGTCGGAGCTCCCATGGCCACTGTAAATCCCGTGGATCAAACTTTGGGATTTCCTCACCTCCCTGCATCCTCCGGGGCGTTGGAGTGTGTTGGAAGTGGGGAGAACATAAGGAAATCTGGGATCAGAGCCCCTGGAGCAGCTTTTCCTCCACCACCACAGCTTTGTGCAGAACCTTTTCCCTTTTTTCCTTGGGATCAGCACTCAGGTTCACTTCCCAAATCCCCTCCCCTCCCTGCACTCCCTCCCTCTGCACTCCCCTAATCCAGGATCTTTGTCCATGCTGGATTATCAGTTATTCCCCACTGGATGACGGAAATCCCAGTTTGGGATCAGTTATTCCCAGCTGGATGACGGAAATCCCAGTTTGGGATCAGTTATTCCCAGCTGGATGATAGAAATCCCAGTTTGGGATCAGTTATTCCCCGCTGGATGACGGAAATCCCAGTTTGGGATCACTTATTCCCTGCTGGACGATGGAAATTCCTGTTTGGGATCAGTTATTCCCAGCTGGATGATCTAAATCCCAGTTCAGCGCTGGAGATCCAGGCTCTGCTGCTGGGTAAGCACCTTCAGGATTGCCTGGACTCCCTTTTTTCCCCCTTTTCACGAGGAATTTTTCTATTCCCACCCTCAAAAATCTTGGGGAAAAAACTCCTCAAATTACAGCATAAAACTTGCAATTTTCCACCCTTTTTTTTGGAGAATCCCACGTTTTGCACCCCGCCCTGTTTCCCGTTATTTTTCGGGTGTTGTTCTGTTGTTTGTTCGCAGTTGTGAACTGTTCTGACCCCGGGCACCTGGAAAACAGCGTCCGGCAAGTGCAGCCGAGCGGCCCCCACAGGTTCAGCTTCGGCACCACCGTGTCCTATCAGTGCATCCATGGATTTTATTTGTTGGGAACGCACGTCCTGACGTGCCAGGGCGATGGCACGTGGGACAGAGCCCTCCCCCAGTGCCTTCGTAAGTGGCCCCGACCCTCCCTGCCCAGCCCAGACCGTGGGGTTTAGCGGGATTCGTGGGGGAAAATCCCGGTAAAACGCACGTGGGAATGATCCTGGTGGTTTCCAGAGGTTCCCAGGGAAGGGGGTTTGGGGTTGAGGAGATGGATGCGGCTGGAGGGGGTTCTCTGTAGGGACAGGCGGATCCCGATGGATTTTGGGGTTGAGGAAAGGGATCTGGCTCCAGCTGGGATGGTGCCAGTGGAGAGGACAGGAACTTGCAATTTTCCACCCGAGGGCTCAGCTGAGGGAGGGAGAGCTCACCTGAGTGAGGGCTCACCTGAGTGAGAATTCACCTGAGTTGAGTGAGAACTCACCTGAATGAGGGCTCACCTGAGTGAGGACCCACGCCCTCACCCCACCCTTCCCCAGGGAAATGCAGGATTCGGGATAAATCCGGGATGAATCCCCTCAGCTGGTGCAGGGGCTCAGGAGGGTTCCCCTCCTCACCCCTGCTCTGGGTTTATGCTGTTTTTTCCCAGTGCCCCAGCCCTCCTGAGGTTGGAACTGGGAGGTTCTGGGGGATGGTTTGGCTTCAGGGAAGTGGGGGAAGACAAAATATTCCAGGTGGGCTCGTGCTGTCCTGGTGATCCCCACCGGAGAACACCCAGGATTTTAGGGAGAAGTCGGTGCCAGATCCCTGGGAATTTGGGATCCAGAGTGGATTTTAGCTGCCTTAGGGAGGCACAGGCAGGAGCATCCCCACCCCCAGCAGGACCAGTTTGTCCCTTTGGACATGAAACAGGCTGCAATGCCATTCCCTGCCCTCAGGAATGGCCTTGGAGCTCTGGAAATTCCAATTGGCTTGAGCTGTTCCAAAGCTGGGATCGTTCCTTTTCTTTTTTCCGTGTTTATCCCTCCAGACTGAATCCTGCCAAGCAGTTCTGGGCACATTTTCCTTCCCTTTTGTCCTGTCCTCACTCCTTGCATGGATCCCGGGGAACTGGCGAGTGATGATCCATGTTCCCACAGCTGGGAGGGAATTCCTGTTATTCCCTGATATCCCAGGCTCCCTCAGCCCCCAGCTTTCCTTGAGCACAAGGGATCTCCTTCCTTAAAATGTGGGTGTTTGGAGGATTTGTGGGCATTTGGAAACCTAGGTCAGTTTTACCGCTGATTCCGAGGATTCCTGGGGTTAAGAGTTAAAACCAAGGAGATTTTTCCATGTTTTTGTTTCCCACGTGTTGAACTTCCCTGTGAGGGTGGGGAGGGGCTGGGATGGATTTCCCAGAGGAGCTGGAGCTGTCCCCATCCCTGGAAGTGTCCAAGGCCAGGCTGGACAGGGCTTGGAGCACCCTGGGATAGGGAGAAGTGTCCCTGCCCATGGAAGGGGTCGGAATTAAATGAACCATCCTGGAATTGCGGAATTCCCGGGGGCTGAAGGCGGTGCCTCTGTTGCAGTGGTGTCCTGCGGCCACCCCGGGTCCCCTCCCCACGCGCAGATCTCGGGGGACAAGCACAGCGTGGGCTCCGTGGTCAGGTACAGCTGCCTGGGCAGGCGCACGCTGGTCGGGAACGCCACGCGGATGTGCCAGCTGGACGGGCGCTGGAGCGGCTCCCTGCCACACTGCTCCGGTGAGGGGCCTCGGGAGCGGGGCACCGCGGGTCACCCAGCCGTGGTCACCAGCCGTGGTCACCCAGCCATGGTCACCAGCCGTGGTCACCCGTCATCACCCAGCCGTCATCACCCAGCCATGGTCACCCATCCATGGTCACCCACCCATGGTCACCCATCACACCCAGCCATGGTCATTCACCATCACCCAGCCATGGTCAACCATCCATGGTCACCCATCACACCCAGCCATGG
>VZRO01003188.1:9574-40872 GCA_013397915.1 Daphoenositta chrysoptera | reverse complement strand
ATGATCATCGTCACCCATGCTCACCCAGCCATCATCACTCATCCATGGTCACCCAGCCATGGTCACCAGCCATGGTCATCATCACCCATGGTCACCCAGCCATCATCATCACCCATGGTCACTTACCCATCATCTCTCATCCATAGTCACCCAGCCATGGTCACCCAGCCATTGGCACCCATCATCACCCAGCCATGGTCAGCCATCCATGGTCACCCACCCATCATCATCACCCATGGTCACCCACCCATTGTCATCATCATCATCCACCCATCATCATCCTCTCCCACCCCTCATCATCATCACCCATCGTCACCCACCCATCATCTCCCACCCATCATCGCCCACTCCTTGTGCCTTGCAGGGGCTCCTGGTGGGTTCTCTTCCATCCCTTCCCTTCCATTCCTTTCCCTGACCTTCCCTTTTCCCTTCTCCCTTCCCTCCTCGCATGCTCCGATCCCTCCTTGTTCCCTGAGTACAACTTGGAGCCTGTGGGAATTCCTGCCTGGAGGGAAAACGTCCCCGGGATTGGTCCCGGAGGCTCCACCTTGGGATTCAGGACTGGCTGTGGTTTGCATCCAGCTCAAAACCCGGGGGCTCCTGGAATCGGGGAATGTTCAGTCAGGAATTCCACCGTGCTGCTGGGGGTGGAATTCTCGCTGAGGGGGACAAGGGACAAGAGCCACCACCCCTCTGGTGACTCCGTGCTCTCCCCGGGCAGGGGGCAGCCAGGGCGTGTGCGGCGATCCCGGGATCCCTTCCCACGGGATCGGGCTGGGGGACGCCTTCGACGTGGGCAGCGTGGTGCGGTTCAGCTGCGAGCCCGGCTACACCCTCCGGGGCTCCTCCGAGAGGACCTGCCACTCCAACGGCTCCTGGAGCGGGACACAGCCCGAGTGCGAAGGTACCTGCCTGTGCCACGGCCCCTGGGGCTGCCCCGGTGTCCCCAGAGCTGCCCTGGTGTCCCCAGAAACTGCCCTGGTGTCCCCAGAGCTGCTCTGGTGTCCCCAGAAACTGCCCCGGTGTCCCCAGTAAAGCTCTGATGTTCCTCAGCACTGCCCCGGTGTTCCCAGAGCTGCCCCAGTTTCCCCAGAACTGCTCTGTTGTCTCCAGAACTGTTCAGTTGTCCCCAGAACTCCTCTGGTGTCCCCAGGACTGCCCTGGTATCCCCAGAACTGCCTCAGTGTGCCCAGAACTTCCCTGATGTCCCCAGAACTGTTCTCTAGTACCCCGAACTGCTCTGGTGTCCCCAGAACTGCTCCAATGTCCCCAGAACTGTTCTCATGTCCCCAGAACTGCTCCAATGTCCCCAGAACACGCCTTTACCAGGACAGGCAGGAAGGAACCCGTGGGAGTTTTGGGGGCGTTGTTGGTGTTTACGGTTGTTTCAACTTCCCCGTTTCCCTTCCCAGTGATTTCCTGCGGGAATCCAGGAACGCCCAGCAATGCCAGGGTGATCTTCAACGACGGCCTGGTGTTCTCCAGCTCCATCATCTACCAGTGCAGGGAGGGGTATTACTCCACGGGGGTGCTGAGCAGGCACTGCACCGTCAACGGGACCTGGACTGGGAGCAGCCCCGAGTGCACTGGTGAGCACTGGGATGTGTTCCTGGGATGGGGAGAGGGGAGGGATGGTGGGTGGGTGATGGTGGATGATGAGGATGGGTGGATGATGATGGGTGGGAGATGATGACGATGGGCAGGTGACAGCGGGTGAGTGCTCATGGATGGGTGACCACAGGTGGGTGACAATGGGTGACCATGGGTGACCATGAAGGATGAGCCCAGGCCCTGGGCACACCCAAGTGCCACCCTGAGAAACTCTGCTAACCCCTGGCCTGGCACCACCACCAGCAGCCCAGCCTGGGAATTCTGCCAGGGCCTGATGGAAAAATCTTGCTCCAGGGTTGTCTTTTTCCAGCTGGATGCAGGGAGCTCTGGAATAATTTTGGGAGTGGATGTCAGCCGAGCTGGAGGGGCTCTCCAGGGCTGCTCCTGAACGTGACATTCCTGGGGCAGGGATGTGTGTGAGCTCCGGGACCCTCGGGAAGGGCCGGAGCTTCCTCAGACAGGGGTGGTGACAAAGGTGGCACCGGGGTGGTGACAAAGGTGGATTTACATCAGAGGCAGTGACTGGGCTGCGTGGGGAGTGCTGTGGGCAAACTGCCTCCCCTTCACCCAGGTCTGACCCGGGTTTGCTTTAATGTTTAATGAGCATTAATCCCTCTCCTTGCGAGGCCTTAATGAGGAGAATCAAAGCCTGCTCCACATTCCTGGTGCTGCAAACCTGCTCCACCTTTAACTGGTTACATCCCGCTTGGAAAAACGCTGAGGATCGCCACAGGTGGGATTCCAGCTGCCAGAAACTCTCCTTTTCCCCTTCCTTGGCAGTGATCAACTGCGGAGACCCCGGCGTGCCGGCCAACGGGCTCAGGCTGGGCAGCGACTTCACCTACAACAAATCCGTGGTGTTCCAGTGCACGCCCGGCTTCATGATGGAGTCAGACCGGGCAGCTTCCCTCACCTGCACCAAAGACCGCACCTGGAACGGCACCAAACCCGTCTGCAAGGGTGAGAGTCCTGGGGATGCTGCAGGAGACGGGATTTGCCGGGCACCAGAGTTTCCCTGGAAGCCTGGCTGGGTGCGCCGTGGCTCCCTCGTTCCATCCATCCAATGTTTCAGGCGTTTTTCATGGAGCAGCAACACCTTCAGGGCCATCAGTCTGTGCCTGGCAGGGAGGGAGGGAGCTGCTCTTATCCTTGTGCCTGAGAGGGAGCAAAGCCCAGGGGGTGAAGTGGCTTTGCACAAAAACTCGGATCAGACTCGGGTGAAATGCCGTGTTTTGTGAGCAGAGGCTTCGCCGGCATCACCCAGCAACATCTGAAAAATGCTCCCTCAGAGTCTTTTCATTATTCTGAGATGGCTCCTGTGGTTCAGGGGTTGAAAAGGGAATAAAGCAGTGGCTGGGCAGGCTGGGTCTCCTTTGCTCACCCCCAGTGCAGATAAATGTGTGGCAGCGTCTCTGCACTCCTTTAAAAACCCGGAAAATTCACCCGACACAAACACAGGCCACATAAAAACCCTCAAATGCACTCCAGCTCCTTCTGAGGCTGTAAGGAGCAATTCTTACTCTCCTTTTTCATTCCCTGCACTGAACAAACGCTGCAGGAATGATCCAGAATGTGGCCAGGAGTCTCATTTGGAGGCTGAACTGATTTGGGCAGGTTCAGCTCATCAGAGCTGAAAAGCAGAGATGTCGTCCTAAAACAGCCCAGGGTGGGTGAGAACCCGACAGGTTGTGGCTTCAGCTGCTCGTCTGAGCCTCAGCCAGGTTGTCCAAAATGTGTGAATCTTTGGGGAAAGCTGGGATGAGTTTTCACGCCACGTCAGGGTGGATTTTTACCTTCAGCTGGAGATGAGCCTCGACTCCAAAATCGGGTTTGTAAAGATATTTAGGAAACGGTTCTTCCCCCGGAAGGCACCAAAGAGGCTCCCGAGGGAATGGCACAACCCCAAGATCTCAAGGAATGTTTGGAGAACGCTCTCAGGGATGGACAGGGTGGGATTTTGGGGTGTCTGTGCAGGGCCAGGGGTTGGACTGGATGATCCTCCTGCATCCCTTCCCACAGGATATTTTATGATTTGGGATTGAACTCCAAGTTTTAAAGTAAAATCCTGGAGCTTCCCAGTTTGTGCTCAGCCAGTCCTGGGAGATGCTCTGGGAGAGCAGGAAGTGACCGATCCCACATGGAATTCGCTCGTTAATGGAAACAATAATTAAGAAGTGGAGAGACCTGACCCCGCTTTTCCTCTTCCCCCAGCCATCACCTGCCGAGCTCCGCAGGCCATTCCCAACGGGAAGGTGGTGGGCTCGGATTTCAGCTGGGGCTCCAGCGTCAGCTACGCCTGCCTGGAGGGCTACCAGCTCTCCCTGCCCGCCGTGCTCACCTGCGAGGGCAACGGCTCCTGGAGCGGGGAGATCCCCCAGTGCTTCCGTGAGTAGCCAGCTTCCCGCTTTTCCACCAGGAATCAGAGGCGTTCTGCTGAAAATCCGGGTTTTTGGGGCTGTTCCCAGCTTTTCTCCAGGCTCTGTGTCACTCAGGGTTCATAGGGAGCTCGTTGTGCTTCCTGCTCCAATCCTAAAGGAAGTTTTCCATCAGCTGGAGCGGGGATTTTTTGTGATTGAGTGCCTGGAGACAAAGTCTGGCTGCTCTCCCAACTCCCACATTCCGTGGTTTTTTGGGAGTTGTGGTTTGGCACCTGTGAGGAGGAGGCAGGGACACTGTTGGTCACTCCAGGGACACTGCTGGTCACTCCACCCCTATGACAGAGGTATGAGGCCACATTTGGGATGAATCCAGGCATTTTCCATGTTCCTGCCCCCAAAACATCCTCAAAACTTTGTCCTCAGTGACCGAAGCTTCTGCAATCAGGACTCCTGAAACTGCCAAAAAATCCTTTGGCAAAGGGGCACCGCGTAGCAGCAGAAGTTGAGAATGTTTTGTGAAGGCTGGGAGGGTTTGATCCAACATCCAATGCCAAAAAAAAACGGGAATTAAACGTCTCTTAATGCTAGAGGCAGCTCTGAGTTCCTTTCCCAGCTGCACAACAGCCATTTTCAGATTAAATCCCACAAACTCCTCACACCTTTCCCTGGATCCGGGATAATTAATGTGACATGCTTTCCATGTGACACAGAGCCACGGAACAAAGTGACACCGTGCAATTAAGGGAGAAAAAAGAGGGGAAAAAAGGAAAATCCGGGGTTGGGATGGGGCGAGAAGGTGGAAGTTAAAGAACAAAAGGAGAGAATTCCAGGGAATGCAGCCAGCACCGCCTGCTGCCAGCGCTGATCCCCGAGCTAAGGTCGGCAGACCTGGGTGGGATGTGACATTCCCGGAGGGGTCCGTGATGTCCTTGTCCCTTTGCTGTGGCAGCCGTGTTCTGCGGGGACCCGGGGACGCCGGCGCGGGGCAGGCGCGAGGACCGAGGCTTCACCTACCGCTCGTCCGTGTCCTTCTCCTGCCTGGCCCCGCTGGTGCTGGTGGGCTCGGCACGGCGGTTCTGCCAGTCCGACGGCACCTGGAGCGGGACCCAGCCCAGCTGCATCGGTGAGGGGGCGGCCGCGGGGTTCGGGGGCTGGCCTTGTTCTCCCGTTGGATTTCGTCCCGGAATTTGTAGGAATAAGCGTTTGGTTGCCCCTGGGAATCGGCTGGAGGGGTGCTGCTTTTGGGGGGTGGGTACTCGCTGGTGGTCAGCAACCCTTGTCCTTCTTCCCTTCTCCTTTTCCTTCTCCTTTTCCTTCTCCTTCTCCTTTTCCTTCTCTCCTTCTCCTTCTCCTTCTCCTTCTCCTTCTCCTTCTCCTTCTCCTTCTCCTTCTCCTTCTCCTTCTCCTTCTCCTCCTCCTTCTCCTCCTTCTCCTTCTCCTTCTTCTCCCCTCCTCCTCTTTTCCTTCTCCCCTTTTCCTTCTCCAGGCCCTGCTGCTTAAATTCCCATCCCTGGAAGCATTCCAGGTCAGCTTGGAGCACCCTAGGCTGGTGGGAGCCATCCCCACCCATGGAACTGGGTGATTTTTAAGCTCCTTTCCAGTCCAGACCATGCCAGGAGTGAGGGCTGTGTGCAGACACCAAACTCCTGCTGAGCTGTTGGGATTCGGGATGACATTTCCAGGCACTCCTCAGGTGTTTTCTAGAGCTTCCAGAATCCCTTGGGAGGTTTTTAATCCTAATTAGTCACTGTTCTTTGCCTGTCTGAGACTCTGGCTGTGTTCTCGAGCCCCAGAGGTGCAGCAGGATCCGTGTGCCTGGAGGGATCTGAGCTCTCCCATAAATCCCTCTCCCTGTTTTTTTTCCAGATCCCAGCCTCACGACGTGTGCAGATCCCGGAGTGCCTCTTTTTGGGATGCAGAACAATTCCCAGGGATACCAGGTACGGTCATGGGAGAGGGGTGTGCCCCAAAACCAGCCCTGCTCGGGTCTTGGCCTGGATTCACATAAATCCATGGATTCACGTGTTATCCCATGCATTTACATGTTATCCCGTGAATTTATGTGTTATCCTGTGGATTCACGTGTTATCCCATGGATTCTTGTGTTATCCTGTGGATTCTCGTGTTATCCCATGGATTCACGTGTTATCCCATGGATTCACATATCCTCTCATGGATTTATGTGTTACCCCATGGATTCTTGTGTTATCCCATGGATTCACGTTATCCCATGGATTTCTGTGTCCTCCCATGGATTCATGTGTTCCTCCCTTGGATTTCTGTGTCCTTCCATGAGTTAATATCTCCTGTCAAGGATTGATGTGTTATCCCATGGATTCACCTGTGCTCCCATGCATTCATGTGTTATCCCATGGGATTCGTGTGTTCTCCCATGGATTCATGTGTCCTTCCATGGATTCACATGTCTTCCCATGGATTCATGTCTCCTCCTCTCATGGATTCACGTGTCCTCCCATGGATTAATGTCTTCTTCCATGTCCTTCCATGGATTAACGTGTCCTACCATGGATTCACGTGTCCTCCCACGGATTAATGTCTCATCCCATGGATTTGATGTCTCATCCCATGGATTCCTGTCTCCTCCTGGGGGCAGGACACCCCAGCGTGCTCCGTTAGCCCTCCGAGCTCATTTGCCCAGCATTAATTAGCAGTGCATTGTATCTGAAATTAATTACAGCGCTAATTAATAGTTGTTGCTATTCACATTCATTCCCGTTAATTTTCAGGCCAAATCCTGCAGCTGATCCCAGCTCCCATCCCGCGGGAAATCATTGGAATGGGGACAAAAATCCCACAGTGACTCCCTGGGGGGCTCCACTCCATCCTTCCCTGTGGGTGCCCATTCCCTGCTGGGACAGTGGATGCCAGAGCAGATCCTTCCGTTTTCCTGCTAATTACTGACCTTAATCTTGGGCTTGAATTAACTAATTCTAGGTTTAATTAATTTTAAGCCACCATAAACGTGACTTTTGCCCAGCTGGGAGTGGAGCTGCCCCCGGTGCTCCTGTGAGGGGTGAGGTGGTGGCGAGGGAATGGTGCCTTTGGAAGCGCATGGAATGAAGGGCTGGGAAGGGCTGGGATGCTGAGCGGTTGTCTCCCGTTGGGACAGGTGGGAAGCATCCTGTTCTTCCAGTGCCAGAAGGGATATCTCCTGCAGGGCTCCACCACCAGGACCTGCCTGCCCAACCTCACCTGGAGCGGCGTCCAGCCCGACTGCGTCCGTGAGTCCCGGGGCTGCCACAGGGAGCCCCAGCCGGGCGCTGGGAGAGGGATCGTGGTGGAAACCTGTTGGGTTTTAGGGAGAGTTGGGGGTTAGGAAGGAATTGTTGCCTGTGAGGGCGGGGATGGAATTCCCAGAGAAGCTGTGGCTGCCCCTGGATCCCTGGGAGTGCCCGAGGCCAGGTTGGACGGGGCATGGAGCAGCCTGGGATAATGGAAGTGTCCCTCTCCATGGCAGGGGTGGCACTGGATGCTCTTTAATGTCCCTTCCCACCCAAACCATCCCAAACATCCCGTGATAACAAAGAGAGCTCACAAATCCCTTCTTCCCTGCCGTTCCACCTCGTGATTCCAGATGGGATTTTCCTTGCCTGGCTCTTCCCCAGAGCCACAATTCCAGGTGAAAAGTTGGTTTGTGCCTCCCAAACCCTGTTTGATGGCCAGGATTCAGCTCCACATTTATCCAGGAGTGATCCCAGTGCTTCTCTTTAATAACATTTCTTTTTAAGTCCATCATCCTCTGCTACCCCAGGAGTTTAATTTAATATATTGAAGTGCTGATCTCCATCCTGGATATCCTCTGTATCCTAAGAATTCAAAAGCTTTCTCCTCTCCCTTGGGGAAATACTTTTCCATTAACAAACCCTGTGAGGAAATCCATTGGAACACCCAATTTTGAATGCTCTGACGGAGGGATGGGGCTCTGGATGGGGCTCCCAAATGATGGGAATTCAGGTCAGTTTTCCACTCTTTAATGTTTCTAAATCATCCTCTGCACAACGAGGATGATGCCGACACCTCCTGGAAGCTGCCCGGGGTTTGCTTGGGAATTACAGAAAGGACAAATTTGGCAAAAAATTCCATCTTGAAGGTCCCTTCCAGCCCAAACTACTGCGTGAGTCCATAAATCCCAGTGTGGGGCACAGGCAGCTCCCCTTCTGTGCCATTGATTTGTTGGCTGTTGTGACATCTCGGGGGAGATGGTGACACTTCCACAGCAGGGCCTGACAGAGCAGCGTGGGCACGGAGCTGCACGAGCCTGGAGTCCCCTTCTGGGGCCAAATCCCGGGACTTACGGAGCAATTCCAGGGATTTATGGCTCTCACACTCTGCTGGGGACCTGCTTTGTGCTCCTGTGGGTGCAAATTATGGGCAGGACAGTGGTCCCAGGGAGAGAATTTATGTAAAACCAGGGAGTTTGTATAAAATCCAGGAGTTTGCATAAAGTCCAGGAGTTTGCATAAAATCCAGGAGTTTGTATAAAACCCGGGAGTCTGTATAAAACCTGGGAGTTTGTATAAAACCAGGGGTTTGTATAAAATCCAGGAGTTTGTATAAAGTCCAAGAATCCTTATAAACCCAGCGCTGTGATGCACTCCCTGGAATCCCTTCCTTAATTTTCCAGGGATTCACGCCCTGCAAAGTCAGTTTTTAGTCCCCCACACCCAGGACTCAGTTCTGGCCTCAGAGCTCAGAGCTGCTTCAGCATCCGTTGGTTTTGCCTTTTTCCCTTCAAAACGGGGGTGGCAGAGCCCCTGATTTTCAGCTCCTCGAGCTGGAGCCGGGTGCAGCTTTAGCCAGAAGGAGAAGCCCAGCGTGGGGAGCTCCTCATTAACTCCTCCAGCCGGGCCAAACCCAGGCTGGGCTCTGCGCGCTGCGAAGCTCTCCCAGGAGGTTTCTGTCCCCCTGTTGCTGTCCCCGTGTCGCTTTCTGCTGTCCCCGTGTCCCCCTGGGTGGTTTCTCTCACCTCTTCTCCCTGTCCCCCTCCAGCCCACCACTGCAAGCAGCCCGAGACCCCGTCCCACGCCAACGTGGGCGCCCTGGACCTGCCCTCCCTGGGCTACACCTTGATCTACTCCTGCCAGAGCGGCTTCTACCTCACCGGGGGCTCCGAGCACCGCACCTGCAAAGCCGACGGCAGCTGGACGGGGAAGCCCCCCATCTGCCTGGGTGAGGGGCTGGCAGGGCCAGATGGGCCCCGAGATCCTCCCCAGGGTCTCAGGTTCTGGAGATCCCGGGCCTTGAGGTCCTCCAAAGGTGGTTTTGAACCTGCGGATAAACCCGAGGCGCAGCTCTGGGGTCGGAGCTTGGAGGAGGGAGGGGGTTTCAGCCTTGGGTTTTTTCCCTTGGAAGTTGTGGGGTGGCACAGCTTGGTTTCCTGTCCCCGCCGTTGGTCTTCACAGCAGAATCCCAGAATTAGGTCGGAAAAAGCCTTTGAGGTCACCAAGGCCAGCCTGTGACCCAACACCCAAGTGCCGCCTCCTCCTTCAAGAGTCACCTGGGGATCTTCTGGGGGGTTTTTTGGGTCTAGAAGCACCTGCACAGGACAAAAATGGTTTATGTCCCCCAAAATTTACCTGCCACAGAGCCTTGGATGAGGAACGTGTCCTGATCCATTGAAATGGAGCCTCTGGAGCGGGGTCACTCTGGACACTTGGGGTTGGAGCAGGACAGGTTGGGGACAGAGTGGCTGAAAGGCAGAGAGGGACCTGGGGGTGCTGCTGGACAGCTGGACATGAGCCAGGTGTGGCCACTGGAAACCTGGATCAGGGATGGGCCAGCACAGGGCAGGGATTGCCCCCTGTGCTGGGCACTGGTGGGGGACCCCTCAAGGGCTGTGTCCAGTTCTGGGCTCCTCAGTTTGGGAAGGATGTTGAGGGGCTGGAGTGAGTCCAGGGAAGGGAACGGAGCTGGGAAGGGGCTGGAGAACTCCTGAGGGAGCTGGGAAAGGGCTCAGCCTGGAGAAAAGGAGGCTCAGGGGGGCCCTTGTGGCTCTGCACAACTCCCTGACAGGAGGGGGCAGCCGGGGGGGTCGGGCTCTGCTCCCAGGGAACAGGGACAGGAGCAGAGGGAACGGCCTCAGGCTGGGCCAGGGGAGTGGGGGTTGGATTTTAGGGAAAATTTCTTCCTGGAACAGTCAGTCAAGCCTTGGAACTGCCCAGGGAAGTTTGGAGTCCCCAGGGAAGGCCCGGAGGTGGCACTCAGAGCTCTGGGCTGGGGACAGGGCGGGGATTGAGCAGAGCTTGGGCTCTGTGAGCTCGGAGAGCTTTTCCAGCCTCAGGAAGGGTGGGGTCGGCAGTGTCGGAGCCCACAGCAGTGACCAGCCCTGCTCCCCCTGTCCTGCAGCCGACGTCCGCCCCAGCGGGAGGCCCGTGGGCACCGCGCGGGAGCCGCCCCTCGCCAAGCTCTCAGGTAAGGGGGGTCTCACCCCACGGACACGCCCCTGCTACCCCTGGAGCTCACCAAATCCACCCTCCCGAAACCCTTGGCACTGCGAAAGCTGCCACTCGCCCCGTCCTATTCCCTGGAAAACACACGGGATCCGTGCAGGAGCTGGACATCGACACCCACTGCCCTCCCCGGAGCGTTCCAGCCCCTCCAGGATGTTGTAGCTTTGACCTTTTTAATTCGAAATTAACTTTCCCTCAGAAATTATTCGGGGGGGGTTGGTTCGTTTTTAAAACTTCCCTTGCATTTTCTGTCACCGCAACCAAATCAAAGCCACCGTTTTTGGCTTTGTCCCTCACGCTGACAGCACAGAGCGGGCGGGGTTTGAGACATTTAAAATAATTTAATTACAACGGGTGAATTCAAAGAAAGACGGGAATCCTGCTCTGGTTTTTTTTTTCCCCTGAAAAATGGCAACGCTCCCAACTTCCCGTGGCTGCGGTTCCAGTGCCTGCGGATGTGTTCTCGAGGAATTCCCTCTGGAAAGGCTCCTACGAGTACCTGGGGAAGAAGCAGCCGGCCATGCTCTCCGTCACCAGCTTCGACCCCGCCACCAGTAAGGTCAACGCCACCTTGATTGACCACAGCGGGGTGGAGCTCCAGGTGTCCGGTAAGGGACAAGGCACAAGGGGTGTCCTGGCCAGGGAGGGACTGTCCCCTGTCCTGGCACTGCTGGGACACCTCCAGGGCTGTGTCCAGTTCTGGTCAGTCGTGGCCAGAGAGATATTGAGGGGCTGGAGAGTGTCCAGGGAAGGGAATGGAGATGGAAAAAGGGTCTGGAGAGGTCCTGATGGAGCCTGGAGGCTCCGGGGGGACCTTGTGGCTCTGCACAAGTCCCTGACAGGAGGGGACAGCCAGGACAGGCTCTGCTCCCAGGAGGAAAGGGAACGGCCTCAGGCTGTGCCAGGGAAGATTTAGATTGGATTTTAGGGGGAAATTCTTCATGGAAAGGGTGGTCAGGCCTTGGAGCTGCCCAGGGAGGTTTGGAGTGCCCACCCCTGGAGGTGTCCAAGGAAGGACTTGGAGCTTTTGGCAAAAAAGATGAAATTCTGTGAGTTGGACTTGGATGATCCTTGGGGGTCCCTTGCAGCTCGTGATTCCATGAGTGCTCCCTGTCCCTGCCTCTTGGAGCACCAGGATCTTCCTGATCCAGCAGCAGACCCTGAATATTAATTAAATATTGAGTTGTTTTCCATATGGAAAATATCTTGAGTATCCTGGGCTGTGTTTCCCAGTCCATCCCAGTGACAGGACTGGTGTCCACTCAAACCCTGAGGTGATTTCTCTGCCCTCCCAGTCACTTATTTCAAGCCAGAGTGATCCAGAGCTGACAAAACCCCTTCTTTTCCAGGGATTTACAAGAAGGAAGACGTGCACCTGCTGCTCCAGGTGTACCAGATCATGGGGCCTCTGGAGATCTTTGCCAACAAGTTCAGGAACGACAAATGGGCTCTGGATGGACACGTGAGTGCACAAAATCCACCCCCCCGAACTCCCAAAAATGCCAGATATGCTCCCAAAAATCCCACCAAGGTGCTCTGATTTCTCCCTGGGAAGTGGGAGCCGGAGCCAGAGCCCGATCCAGGAGTCAGGGAAGTGCTCCCACATGGATTTGGGAGTGCTGGAGTCAGGTGTGCTCCCAGCTGGAGAGGATTCCAGGGCTGAGTTCCATGGGCGGATGGGCTGGGGTGGTGTCCGTCCCTCCCGTGGCTGTCGCAGCCCAGATTTCCCTTCCCTGGAGCTGAGGGATAATTCCCGGAGCTGGGAGCAGGATGAGGCTGCTCCAGTGCCCAGTGCTGGGAGGGGGCACATGGCACTTCCCCAGCCAGTGCCACCACGCAGGTGCCAGCTCCTCCTGCAGCTGAGGGTTGGATTTATTGCCCGGGGGTTTGGAATCCATCACTAAATCCAATCCCAGAGAACGGTGGAGGAGAAACCAACGGGATTCGTTCCCCGTGGATGTTTTATATCCGCTCAACATCTCGCTGGAAGAGCTGACTTTTCCCTAACGGAGCCAACTCCTCACCCTTCTGCCTGTCTGGGAGCTTCCCAAGCATTTAGTGATCCACTGGATTGGAAAAAATGTGGATCCCATTGACCCATGGCTGCTTCTTTCCTCTCCCTCTGGAATCAGCGATGTCCTCTCCGCTTTATGGCCAACGAGATTTTTTTGGCTTCCCTTCCTTTGAGACGTCTTGGGCAGTGAAACTCCTTAAAAAACGCCAGGATTTTCTGAGGAATTGCAGCAAATGAATGCACTTGGAAGGGGCTGGGATGAGCTGGGTGTTAAATCCCAGGGAAATGTTGGATAAATCCATTGATCTCCTCTCTCCTGTCCCGCAGGTCTCGTCGGAGTCCTCGAGCGGCACCTTCGTGTACCAGGGCTTCGTGCGTGGCAAAGGCTTCGGGCAGTTTGGCCTCCAGAGACTTGGTAAAATTCCTTGGATTTGGGCTTTTTCCCTTGATTCCCAAAGCTCCGTTTTGGCCTGGTGGGGGTTTCCAAACGGGGAATGTTTTCCCGATCCTTGGCCTTGGCGCTTTCCGGGCGTTGGGCTGAGCTCGGTGTGAGGTTTGTGGGCACAAAACAAACAGCACAAGGATAAAATCGATAATTTGGGAACAAAATGAGGGATAACCAGGCTGCTGTCCAAAGCCAGGGAGAGTTTGGAAACACAGACAGACCTGGGCACATTTTTCTCCACATTCCCAGATCCCTGCCATGCCCAAATCCCATTCCCACCACAGAAAGTGTCTCCATCAGAAATCACAGAGGCTCTTGAGAGCTTAAACCACCCAAAGTTTAAGCTCCTAAATACCTCTTAAAGCGTGGTTTGAGCTCCTTAATCCCTCAGGATTGCTGGAATCTCATCACTTTTATGGATGCTCGTTATTGCAGCGTTTTGGAGTCTCCCTAAAGCCCAACTTTGTGCATCCAAGTTGAACCTTTTTAGCAAAATAAATCAATTTACACCTGTCTTTAATTGCAGCTCTAAATAAACGATGAGGCCTAAGTTAGGCTGGATCTCCATCCTTGCTGCATCCATCCCAGCAGCTTTAAATTCCCTTTTCCATTGCTGTTGGTGTCACCTGTACCTTGAGCCAAGCCCTTTTCCCCAGCTTTGGCTTGGAAATGTGGGAAATGTGGGAAATTTCTGTTGTGTTCCAGACATCAGCATGATGGAAAACGATCCCGAATCCATAGGCCACCACTTTGCATCCAACAGCAGCTCCGTGGCAGCCGCCATCCTTGTGCCTTTCATCGCCCTGATTATTGCAGGGTTTGTGCTTTATCTCTACAAACACAGGTGGGTTCGGGGCAGAAATTCCAAAAGGTGAAAGAAATTCAGGGGTTTGAGAGAAATATCAGCGAGCTGGGCTTAAAATCCCCCCTTTTAGGGCTGGTTTAATTCAGGAATGGGGAAGTAACAAAGAGGGTTTAGGAGATTTGGGGAAATAATTCCAAAAAGTGAAAGAAACTCAGGGATTTAAGAGAAATTTGAGCTGGACTTGAAATCCCCCCTTTAGGTCTGCCTTAATTCAGAAGGTGGGAGAGTAACGAAGAGGATTTGGGAGATTGGGGAAATAATTCCAAAAGGTGAAAGAAATTCAGGGATCTGAGAGAAATATCACTGAGCTGGGCTTAAAATCCCCGTTTTAGATCTGGTTTAATTCAGGAGGTGGGACAATAAAGCTTTATCTCTACAAACACAGGTGGGTTCGGGGCAGAAATTCCAAAAGGTGAAAGAAATTCAGGGATCTGAGAGAAATATCGCTGAGCTGGGCTTAAAAATCCCCATTTTAGATCTGGTTTAATTCAGGAGGTGGGACAACAAAGCATGGAGGGATGAAGGTTTGGGAGAGGAGAAGGGCGAGGGTTTTGCTGGCCATTAATGGGATTTGTGGCCACGTTGAGGAGGACAAAAAGCAAATTCCTTCCCCCACGGCTTTGAACGTGTTGAGAATTCGGCTTTGCTCCCGATCAACGCCGCAAATCCCGATTTTCCCGCCCCATCCCCACGGGTTTCCCCTCCTCCAAAGCCCGTTCTCCTCCTTCCCCGTCAGTGCCCTCCCGCAGGGCCGTGACCGGTGTGGGTTTTGTCCCCGGCGCCGCAGGAGGAGACCCAAGGTCCCGTTCAACGGCTACGCCGGCCACGAGAACACCAACGTGAGGGGCACCTTCGAGAACCCCATGTACGACCGCAGCCTGCAGCCCTCGGACATCGTGGCCGGCGAGGCCGAGTTCACCGTGAGCACGGTGTGCACGGCGGTATNGAGCTCTGTCCCCTCACGGTGAGTGCCACAGGGCCACCTCGCTGTCCCCTCACGGTGAGTGCCACAGGGCCACCTCGCTGTCCCCTGGGTCCCCTCGGGATCGCGGGGTGCTGGAGCGCCTGGAGTTGGAAGGGTTCTTGAGATGAAGTTCTCGCCCGGTGCTGTGGGCAACGAGGCCTCCCCCTAGACCAGGTTGGTCCAGGTTGGCCTTGGACATTTCCAGCAGCCACGGATTCTCTGGGAATTCTGTCCCAGTCCCTCGTGGCCTTCACAGGGAGGAATTTCATCCCGATTTCCCATCTAAACCTACTCATCTGTCTCTAATGCAGCAGCGGGTCAAGGGGATCTTTGTGGGTCTTGGAATGTCCCTGCAGGCCCAGGAGCTGGATTTGAGGGTTCACAGGACAAGAGGACACAGCCTCAAGGAGCAGGGGAGGTTTAGGCTGGAAATCAGGAGGAATTTCATCCCAATTTCCCATCTAAACCCACTCTCCTTTAGCTCTGTGGGAGCAGTGGCTCACAGGAGGCCCGGGATTGCCCAAGGGATCGTGTGGATCTTGGAATGTCCCTGCAGGCCCAGGAGCTGGATTTGAGGGTTCACAGGACAAGAGGACACAGCCTCAAGGAGCAGGGGAGGTTTAGGCTGGAAATCAGGAGGAATTTCATCCCAATTTCCCATCTAAACCCACTCTCCTTTAGCTCTGTGGGAGCAATGGCTCAAAGGGATCCTGTGGATCTTGGAATGTCCTTGCAGGCCCTGAGTTGGATTTGAGGGTTGATAGGACAAGAGGACACAGCTTCAAGAACCAGGGAAGGTTTAGGTTGGAAATCAGGATGAGTTTATTCCCAAAAAGGGTGGTTGGGCATCGGAATGGGCAGCCCAGGGAGGTTTGGAGTCCCCATTCCTGGAGGTGTCCAAGGAAAGTCTGGATGTGGCACTCGGTGCCATGGAATGGGGACAAGCGTTGGGCTCGATGATCTCCAAGGCCTTTTCCAAGCTCGGTGATCCTGGGATCCCTGTGGATCCCTTCTAAGGGATCAGCTCTGCCCAGGGCCTGACCCAAACCAGCGTTCCCTGTGATTGGGGACCTCTGGGGGGTCAGTGGCCAAGGAAATCCCAACAAACCTGGGGTGGGAAGAGGAAAAAACGGGATTATAAGAGGGATTCTTCCCTGGGCGACTCCAGACGTGGAATTTTGCACAGGGATCTGGGATTTAAAACTTTTACTGCAGAGAAAAATGGGAAAGAAAAATGGGAAGGAAAAATGGATCTCCAAGAGGGATCATTCCCTGGGCGACTCCAGACATGGAATTTCGCACAGGGATTTACAAGTTTCAAGCAATCAAAACCTCCCTGTGGATTGCAGAGCCCTTCCAGACTGAAATATTCCAATTTTAGGATAACAAAGCCACTTCCCCGGAATTTCCCTGCGTCACAACCACCTCTCTGTTTTCCCTGTGCCCATCCCAGATTCCCGGGGTCGGTGTCCAGTGGATGATTGTCCCACCTCACCATCCATCCATCCCCTCCCCATCCCCTGCTCCCGCCCCTGCCGAGGCCGCGGAGAAGCTGCTGCACCTCCCTGGAATTCCCGAGGGGCTGCTGGATCCGCCTCCTCCATCCCGCTGGATCACCACGCTCAAGGTCGGCTCCGGCTCCGCTCCAAGAGCTCGGGAAGGGAGGCCCTGGAAGTGCTGGGAAAGCTCTCCCGAGCTGCTCCCGCCGCTCCTGGAAGGAGCTGGGGGGTCCCTCCAGCTGCCCCCAAACTTTGGGAAGAGCTTGGGCAGCAAAGAGGTCGTGCACAAGGTGCTGGATTCATGGAAAACACCTGGATGGGGCAGGATGAGGATTTGTGTGTCTGGGGTTGGGTTTCTGGGTTGCTTTTTTATAGGATTTTCTAGCAGGGGAAGAGTTTTCCAATGGAACCTTCCCGAACCTTGGGAGAAGCTTCCCAAAGCTCTTCCCCTCTTCCCTGTGTTTTGTTTTCCTTTGGGCATTCTTGGTTGGATTCATGGAAAACACCTGGATGATTTTAGGGGTTTTGTTGGGTTATCCTTCATTTTCTGGGTGGAAATCTGGAAATATTTTCATCTTGTTACTCCTGGCTCTCCTTCGGCTCTCCCAGAGGGAGCAGAATTCCCAGCCTGCCCAAAATCCTACCTCTGCTCCCAAAAATCCCACCAAGGTGCTCGGATTTCTCCCTGGGAAGTGAGAGCCGGAGCCAGAGCCCCGATCCAGGAGTCAGGGAAGCGCTCCCACATGGATTTGGGAGTCAGGTGTGCTCCCAGCTGGAGAGGATTCCAGGGCTGAATTCCAAGGGCAGATGGGTTTGGATGGTGTCCGTCCTTCCCAGCTCGTGGGACACAAATCCCAGAGGGACACAAAGGGAAAATCCCCCTTTTTCCCTTGTCCTCTCTCCATCATTCCATACTGGAACTGCTGGAGCAAGGCCGGGATAACCCCTGGGAATCCTTGGATCCCACCCTGCCTCCAGCTGAGCTCTCCTGGCCCATCCCAGGTCTTTTCCAAGCTCCGTTATCCCTAAAAACCCCACAGCCAAACCCACCCCCTGCTCTGCTCCTGCCCCAATCCCAATTCCAGGGCCCAAAACTCCCAGAATCCTTGGAAGCAGAGCTTGGATCATTCCAGATTCCTGTCCAGATTCCAGGGAATCCTCTCCTGGCTGCTCCATGGGATGCACGTTGGCTTCCCACACCCAACTCCCGCTCATTCCGTGGAAAAACCAGGAGAAAATCACATCCAGGGGTGTAAAATAAATCCAAAATATTTCAAACCACCCAGGCAGGGAGAGGGGGGAGCTCGACTTAAAGGAATTTGCTGCTTTGGATCCATGAATTCCCTTTTCCTGCTGTTGCCCAGGGAGCCAAGGAAGTGGGAAAGGGATTTATCCTGGGGTTTTTTTGCGAGCTGGCTGGGATCTGCTCCATGCCATTCTCCATCCTTGTGCCCAGAGGACTTGCATATGGAAAAAAAAATATGGAAAAAAGGGAAAAAAAGGGGAAAAAAAAAGAAAAAAAAAGGAAAAAAGGAAAAAAAAGGGAAAAAAAGGAAAAAAACGGGGAAAAAAGGGAAAAAATTATATAAAAAACCACAAAAAAAGCTCAAATCCCTCTTTTGTACAGAGATATATTTTTATTAATTAAAAGTTTGTACAGCTAAAAAAAAAAAAGAAAAAACAAAAATGTACTTTTTTTTTTCATTATCCTAGGAAAAAAAACAAAAGTAGTGGGAAAAAATCCGCTTTTTTTTGTAAATGTAATAAAGTGTATAAATGGTTTCCATGGAAATGTACATATGGAATCTCTCCATCCCCTCTGGCTTGTCTGCAGAATTCCCATTTAATTTATCTGTCTCTGTATATGAGGCTTTTTCCGTGTGTTCCCGGCATTCCCTGCGGAATTTCAAAGCTATTTTCGATTTTGGACTTCCCAACAATAAAAAACTCTGGATTTTTGCATTGCTTTTTCTTACAGCCCCCTGGTGCCTCCTTGTGTGAATTCCAGAAGGTTTATCCCGGGGTTTTCTCGCACGGGGAAGAGGCTGGGATGGAGATTCCCGAATTTCCAGCTGCTTGGAAGCTCATCCCGGTTTCAGGAGTGGGGAAATCCAGGGAAATCCGCTCTGAAGGCAGAATGGGTTCGGCTTTTCCAGCGGGATTTTAGCAGGGATTTCCCATGGGAAGGGACAACCGGGAGATCCCTCTGGGCCCTTCCCGATCCCAACCCCCGCGTTCCCGCTCCAGGAGCCCCAATTTGCCTTAATGAGGTTTTAATTAGGAGCCGAACGCCTCCTCTCTCCCCATTCCCGGTGATTGGCAGGAATTACCTCGGGATGGATGGAATTTGGGATAAAAAAGGCCCTGGCGGGGTCTTTGATGTCCCGAGGCTGCTCCTGCTGCGATCCCGGGTGGATTTGACGCTTCCTGTCGCCTTTTTTTGGCTCTTCCCACTCCCAGACTCTTTATCCTTGGATTTATCCTTGGATTTATCCCCCCTGGGCTCAGTTTTCCCAAAATAAGAGCAGGAGGGAGCTGAGGATTTTTGGGAAGTTCGGTGGGACCGATTCCTGGCGGGATGAGCCTGGGGCGGGGCGTTCCTTGGGATTTCTGGGCCTGCAGAAAATCCCACAAAAAGCCCTTTCAGACATTCCCGAATTTCCAGAGCCACCTGAGGACTTCCCCGGGAGCATCCCACGGAATTCCACGGCTGCGGGGACTCGGCGGGATCCATGCCCTGACACCGGGAGCTGGCTTATCCCAAAAACCTAAATCCAGGAGAGATTTTTAATTAGGATTTTCTTTTCAAACGAATCCCCCCGAGCTCCAATTCCTTGGGAAAACAACCATCTGCCAGCCTGGAATATTCCAAGCTCCGGTAAAAACGAGTGGGAAAACTCCCTGTGAGGAGAGCGGGAGGGATGGAAAAGATGGAATTGGCGCCTTTTCCCAACTTTGATTTATAAATTTAATTCTAAATTAAATTATAAATGAAATTCTAATTTAAATTATCTATTAAATATCCCTTTAATTAAATATCCCCTTAATTCAGCCTAAGGATGGAGGGATAAGGGGGTGTCAGGCTGCAGCCAGGAATTATTCCCAGGAATTACTGCTCTTTTCCAGCGGCGATTCCAGCTGATTTCCTGCCTGTTCCTCCTCCCCTGCGGCTGGAAAAGGGTCGGGAATGACCCGGGAATGACCCGGGAATGACCTGGGAATGCCGGCACCTCCGCGTCCTGGAGAAACCTCTTTAAAACCGCCCGGAGCCGTCAGGTTCCCGGGAAAAGTTGGGAATTACAGGGCAGGGAAGCAGAGCAAGGAATTCAGCTCCCAGGATGATTTGTAGCTCCGTTTTCCATTCCCATTCCTGGGTTATTTTTTGTAGGATTCCCATTCCATATGGGAAAGCCATGATCCCATTCCTCATGGAAAGGCAGGATCTCATTCCTCGTGGAAAGCTGTGATCCCATTCCTCATGGGAAAGCTGTGATCCCATTCCTCACAGAAAGCCGTGTTGGATGCAGGATTCCCAAGCACAACTTGCAGCTGCCTCATCCCTGGAAGTGTCCAAGGCCAGGATGGAGAAACCTGGGATAGGGGGAGGTGTCCCCGCCCATGGCAGGACGATCCTTGAGGTCCCTTCCACCCCAAACCCTCTGGAATTCTCTGATTCCGTGGATGCTGCTCCAAAGGAGTGCGTTTGGAGCCGGATGCTGCTGCCAAGCCGGGCTGGGCTGAGATCCTTTGGAAAACCCCTGGAAAACAGATGGGAACAAAACGGTGCTGGCAGCAGCGAGAGCTTTAAGGAGATCACATCCCAAATTTTGGCAGCCCGGAGAGGGGACCGGAGCAGGGACAGCTGCCAGGGTTTGAGGGCAACGCAGGGAAAACACCAACAGGAATCTTGGGAATTGGGTTTTTAGGAATTCCTTGGTGGTTCTGGATCCTCCTCGGTGCGGGGCTGAACCCCCCGGCTCTGCCGAGGCCTGGGGGTTAATTAACGCCACAACGAACCCTCATTAAGAGGCCCAATTAATGATTTCATTTAGGGACAGGAGGCAGCTGTTCCCTGTTTTCCAGAGGGGATGATTGTGCCAGGAATTATCCTGCAGGGATACCTGGGATGGGGGCTGGGGTTGACTCCCCATTCCAGCTCCCAGGAATTCCAGCAGGAATCTCGGAGCTGGTTTGGGCAGAGCATCCCAAATGTGCCTTTTTTTTCTTGGAAAAGCAGGATCAGCTTCCTGAACTTTGGGGATCCTGCTTATCCTGATTTAGGGATTCCACCTATGGAGCTGGGAGCGCCATTCCCGGTGTTTTGATGGAGTTTGGGATGAATTCATCCTGCGTGTCCCGGCTCCCACAACATTCCAGCGGAACAAAGCGCTTTAAAAACCAATTCCTCTTTTTAGGAGGAAGAAAAATCCCCCCAAACCCATCCAACAATAATCCAGGAATAAAAAATCGGGAATTTTCTGGCACCTCCAAGAACGAACTCCGTCCTCAGCGGCTCATTTGCATATTGAAGCCCTTGTTTAATATTCTAATTAGCGGTTAATCAGCTATCGAGAGAGAACAAACGGTGATCAGCGCATCTTCACCTCCTCCAGGAGATTTGGGCTCATCAGCTCCGGGAAACTTTCCTGGTATTCCTGAATTATTCATGGCCGCGGGAATGTCACCGCGGTGGGATTGGAGGATGATCCCGGTGGGAGACCATGGAAAACCGAGGGGGACACGGTGCCCTTTGGGAACAAGGATGGTTTAGTGGAGGTTTTTGGGAAGAAATTCCTCCCTGGAAGGGTGGGAAGGGACGGGATGGATTTCCCAGAAAAGCTGCGGCTGTCCCATTCCTGGAAATGTCCCAGACCAGTCTGGAAAAACCTGGGATACTGGAATTTGTCCCTCCCCGTTTAATTTAATTATTCCAGGCTAAAATTTTTCCCCATTCTTCCTTTTTTTTTTTCCCCACAGCTTTTAAAGGAGCTGGGAAGTTTGGAAAGCTCCTGCAGGAGGTCCCAGGTCTGGAGGAGGAATTGCTGCAATCCCAAAGGGATTCCTTGGGCTTTTCCCTGCTCCAGGACCAGAGTCCAGCCCCTAATCCCTCCTGGAAGTTGCTTTTCCCTGCTCCGGGATCCCAGCTCAGCGCTCAGCCCTTCCCTGTCCCTCATTCCCTTTTCCCAGGTCCTTCCCACCCCGATTCCCTTCTTCCCCTTTGCCTTTCCCATCCCACGGAAGGCAGGGAGGACGCCAAACTCCATCCCTCCGTATTCCCAGGAATTTTGTGGTTGCAGGAGCAGGTTTTTAAAGCCCCTGGAATGATTTTAACAGATTCCAGCTCTTTTTGCTTGGAAAAATATCCCTGCGCGGCCGTGGATTGGATCCTGAGGTTTGGATGTGTGGGAACAGGGATCAGCTGAGGTGACAAGGACTGGGCTGGCTCCCAGGAGAATCCAGGTGGGAGAGGGAAAGGCAGGAGCTCCAGACAGCCGCTTCCAGGAATTTTAATTAATTCCCGATCTTTTCGTTCTTCCCAGACGCCGGCTTTGCCAGGCTCTGGATTCCCAGCTCCCGGCCTCTCCCGGGATGTGCGGGATGGATCGGGAAGGTCAAAGGCGGAGCTCCCTCACCGCTGCCCTCGGCACTTTTTGGGAAGCTGCGCTGGCTCTGGAAGCAGCGGGATCAGGCGGAGCTCATCCATTGAATCCCGGCCATTCCTGCCTGGGATGGGAACCCTGGTGCAGGACTGGGGAGCTCCCGAGGATTCCGGAATCCCCCTGGATGCCCGGGATGCTCCACAGGCCCAGCAGAGCTTTTCCAGTGTCTGTCCTGGGAAGGGGCTTCTCCCTGCTCAGGCTCAGCCCCTCCTGAAGTGGCTTTTCCATGATCCAGGACTCCAACTCAGCCCTCAATCCCTCCTGGAAGAGGCTTTTCCATGTTCCAGGTCCACAGCTCAGCCCTTGATCCCACTTGGAAGTGGCTTTTCCCTGCTCCAGGAGCAGAGCCCGGCCCTCAGCTCCTCCCTGTCCCTGCTTCCCTTTTCCCAGGTCTTTCCAACCCTGATTCCCTTCTCCGAACCCCTTCCAGCCCTTCCATGTCCATCCCAAAGCCGGGAAGGAGGCATTGGAAGGGGATTCTCCCTTTTTCCCCGCTCAAAGAGGAGCCGGGAGCGCAGCCCAGTCCCGGGGGATGCTCCAGCCCTTTCCAGAGGGAAAACCGCGTTCATCGGGAATATCCCAGGCTGGAAGAGCGGATTCCACGGGCTGGCAGCTCCCTCTCGTGGGGAAAAAAAGTCGGGAAGAGCTGGGATGTGCCCCAGATGTGCGGCACAGCTGGAGCGCGGGAGGTTGGGAATGGGAATTCCTCAGGGAGAAGGATCGGGATGAGTCTCCCCGGGAAGGGAGGCTCAGCCAGGCTGTTCCCTCCCCTCTCCCAGCAGGGATTTTTTGGGATTTGGGATGGGGCTGGATGTTTTTCAGCTGTTCCATCTCCATGGACTCTTGGGTTTCGGTCTCTCTGGAATGGCATCCAGGCTGCTTCCTTCTGGGATGGATTTCTGAGGGATCTGGGGAAGAGGAGGATTGGGAGCACAATTCCCACTCCTTGGGTAGAACCTTGGTCCCGAATTCCTACGGAGCCTCCTTAATTCCTGGATGGAATTCCAGCTTGCATATAAAACATTTGGGATTCACTCCCAAACTGATTTTAGAGTTCCCTTCTCCAGGGAAGGACTGGGTGTGGAAAGGGCACAGGAAAGGGAATTTCAGTGGGAATGAGGAGAGGACAATTAGAGAAATACGGAATCATGGAATGGTTCGAGCTGGGAGGAGCTTAAAGATTGAATTCCACCCAATTCCATGGGATTCCTTCCCCTGGAATTCCACCTGGTGGGGTCTGAGCCCCATTTTGATTCCTGGAAAGGGAAGAATTTCCTGGAAGGGAAGAATCCACGTGGACTTGGATTTGGCTCTTTCAAGGATCATCCCTCTCCCATGGAATTCCACCTGGAATTCCGCCTGGAATTCCACTCGGGGGACTGAATTTTGTCTCCTGGAAAGGAAGAATTCCCAGTGCTGGATCCGCCTGGGCTTGGATTTGGCCTTTTCCAGGATCATTCCCTCCCTGGAATTCCAGCCAAGCCCCATTTTGCCCCTGGGGTGGTGTCAGGGCCGCTCCATCCCTCCGGAAGGGCCCATCCCGCTTTTCCCTTTTATCCCACAAAACTCATCCTGCTGGAATAATCCGTGGGAATAATGAGCTGACCCCTGTGGATCCCCCTGGAATCACAGGATCCCATTAAGGGATCAATACCCTTTGGAATGTTCCCGACGGATTGTGAGGGGAAAAGCAGCGACTTGATGGATTTGGGGGGAATTTTTACCTCAGGGATGGGAAATTCCTCTGCTTTTGAAGGAATAAAGTGACAACTTTTCCTTAAGGAATTTATGGAGAGGCTGGAATCGTCCCCAAGGGTGGGAAAAACACTGAATAAACACCAGGAAAAGCAACTTCAGTCCTCAAAAATCCCCACCTGATCCAAAGAAATCCACACGTCATTCCGGTTATTAAGAATCCAGCTCGGTTTTATTGTCCAGTTTTTCCAAAAGTTGGGATTTTCTTCTGCATAATTAGAAAATATTCCTATTTTTATCCCTATTTTACAAAGATTTCCAGCTCTGGGAGCGACCAAGTTGGAGCTGGGAATTCTCTTAAATAATCAAACCATGAGCTGGGGGAAGGCTTTGGAAATTCCTTCATCCAAGAAAATTCCCTCATCCAAAAAAATTTCCTTCATTTAAAAAATTCCCTCATCCAAAAAAACTCCCTCATCCAAACTGAAAAAAGAAAGGATAAAAAAGGGAAGGATAAAAAGGGAATTTCCACGAGCTGCTTCAAACAGGGAGAGAGGTTTCTAAAATTTATTCCAACCTTTTTTTTGGGAAAGACCACAGGGAGCAGGTTAGGAACCCCATGGATACAACCAGGATTTGACTCCACCCTTTATTCCCAAACTGTGCCCAAAATTCCCTTCCCAGGGCTGTGTTTTCCTCATTCCGGCATTCCCGAGAACTGGGAAAGCACAGGAGTCACTTCCCATGGAATTGGTGACTTTGGGAATGGATTTTCCATGGGAATTCCTCACTACAGGGGACCCTTGGAAAGCGTGGGAGTCACTCCCTGTGGATTTGGTGACTTTGGGAACGGATTTTCCGTGGGAATTCCTCAGTACAGGGAACCCTTGGAAAGCATGGGAGTCACTCCCTGTGGATTTGGTGACTTTGGGAACGGATTTTCCGTGGGAATTCCTCAGTAGAGGGGCCCTTTGACGGCCCCCGGCTCCGTGAGGCGCGCGGCCGCGTAGGCCGAGGCTCCCAGGCACGCGGCCGGCTCGCAGAATCCTGGGAATCCCGCGGGGCCCGGCATTCCCGGCCTTCCCGCCTCGCCCGGGGAGCCCGGCAGGCCCCGCTCGCCCGCTTTGCCGTCCAGAGCGTGGCCGGGAATGCCCGGGAGACCTGGAATGGGAATGGGATCCTCAGGGAGGGGAACGTGGTGGTTGGGAGCCGGGAAATAGGGATTGGGGTTTAGGGAGCGCAGCAAGGGAAGAGATGATCCAGGTGGGAGGAACCTGGGCGGGTTTTGTGGGATGAACCTGGGAAGATTTACAGGATGGACCTGGGTGGGTTTTGTGGGATGAACTTGTGTGGTTTTTATGGGACGAACCTGGGCAGATTTACAGGATGAACCTGGGCGAGTTTTATGGGATGAACCTGAGCAGGTTTTGTGGGATGAACCTGGGCAGATTTACAGGATAAACCTGTGCAGGTTTTGTGGGATAAACATGAGAAGGTTTTGTGGGATGAATCTGGGAAAATTTGCAGGATGAAGCTGTGCAGGTTTTGTGGGATGAACCTCAGAAGGTTTTGTGGGATGAAGCCGGGCAGGCTTTACGGGATGAACCTGAGCAGGTTTTGTGGGATGAGCTTGTGCAGGTTTTGTGGGATGAGCCTGGGAAGATTTACAGGATAAACCTGGGCAGGTTTTGTGGGATGAATCTGGGAAAATTTGTGGGATGAAGCTGCGCAGGTTTTGTGGGAGGATCCTGGGCAAGTTTTGTGGGAGGATCCCGGGCAGGTTTGTGGGATGAGCCTGGGCTGTTTTTACGGGATGAACCCGGGCAGGTTTTGTGGGACGGATCAGAAGGTCCCAGGCCGGCGCTGGGCTCGTCACCCCAAGGTGACAAAGGCCACCCGGCCGTGCCAGCGCTGGGGACACGGGGCCTCACCTGGGATCCCCGGAGGACCCGGCATTCCCGGGTGGCCACGGCCAACTTCCCCCCGCTCGCCCTTCTCTCCTCTCTTCCCTGTGGGAACAAAAAAGGCGGGAAGGAATCCATGGAAACCCCGGACAGGAGCAGCAGCAGCCGCCCCCCTCAGGGACACTCAGAGATGGGGACAAAGGTGGCAGTGCCACCCTCAGCAGGGTTTGCACCAGCACCCACCTTTGGGTCCGACATTCCCGATCTGCCCGGCAGCTCCCAGGATTCCGGGGGCACCCCGGGGTCCCATGGGGCCGTGGGGACCCTGCTCACCGGGTGGCCCTGGTGGCCCTGGTGGCCCGGGGGGTCCCACGGCCCCGACCCCGCCCAGGGCGGCTCTCTTGGCGCTCACGGCCACCTCTGCCAGCTGCTCTGTGGGGCACAGAGGGGCCAGGCTGGGATCTGTGGGGTCCCTGGGATCCCTGGGATCTGTGGGATCCCTGGGATCTGTGGGATCCCTGGGATCTGTGGGATCCCTGGGATCTGTGGGATCCCTGGGATCTGTGGGATCCCTGGGATCTGTGGGATCCCTGGGATCTGTGGGATCCCTGGGATCTGTGGGATCTGCCCCCCGCCCCGCTCAGCCCTCACCTTGCAGCATCTTCAGCACCACGTCCACGATGTGCTGGTCCCCAGCATCCCGGCCCTGCCGGAGGGACACGCCAGGAAGGGAATTTTGCTCCTTCTGTCCTCCCCCAGAGCCATTCCCAACTCAAATCCCAATCCCAATCCTCTCCCTGCATCCCACAGCACCTTTCCACCCTGCTTTTCTCGTTGTCCCAGTGCACGTGCTCGCTCCGTGCATCTCATTTGAGTCTAAAATGAGGTTTTTAGGGAAAAATCCCGACCCCAAACAGGCTGAAAATCCCTGAGTCTAAAATGAGGTGTTAGGGAAAAATCCCGAGTCCAAACAGGCTGAAAATCCCTGAGTCTAAATTGAGGTTTTAGGGAAAAATCCCGAGCCCAAACAGGCTGCAAATCCCCGAGTCTAAAATGAAGTTTTTAAGGGAAAATCCCCGAGTCTAAAACGAGGTTTTTAGGGAAAAATCCCGACCCCAAACAGGCTGAAAATCCCTGATTTAGGGATCCCATACACAGTGGGAAAGCCGGAATTGCTCCCCAGGAAGGCGGGATCCCAGGGGCACCACTCGCAGCTCATTCCCAGAGGAATTTGGGTGGGATGGAGAGGCAATTCCCGCAGAGTCGGAGCAGCTGAGGGCCCAGCAGGGGCGAGGAGGGATTTGGGATGAGGATACTCACGGCTGTGCCCCGCGGGCCCGGCATTCCCGGCACTCCGCGCTCCCCCACCAGCCCCCGAGGGCCGGGGGGGCCGGGATAGCCCCGAATTCCCGGGGCTCCGGCGTCCCCCGAGGGGCCGGGAAAGCCGAGGTCTCCCTGGATGCCTTGCTGGAAAAGGGATGGAGAGGGCTGTGAGGGGCTGAGCCTGCCCTGAGCATGGGGGCTGCACCCCGAGACCCCAAAAAGTCCCGGGAGCAAAGCCACAGGTAGGGCTGGATCCTAAACGGGGCTGGGGCTGAATCCAGGGCTGGATCCCAAAAACTGGGACTGAGCCTAAATCCAGGGCTGAGCCTGAATCCAGAGCTGAGCCTGAATCCAGAGCTGAACCCCAAAAATTTGGACTGAGCCTAAATCCACGGCTGAGCCTGAATCCAGGGCTGGATCCCAAATGGGGCTGGGGCTGAATCCAGGGCTGAGCCTTATTCCAGAGCTGATTCTGGTCACGGGCCCCCATCCCCAGGGAGAACATTCCCTCAGCCCCCACCATCTCCATGGATCCAGGGGGATCCACTCTGCCTGAGGATCCCACAAACCCTCCCAAGGTGAGGGGACCCCTCGTTCCCAAATCCCCCATCGCTCACCTGTCCCTTGGGCCCCGGCTCTCCTGATTCCCCCTGGGAATAAAGGACACGGGAAAAGCAATGAGGACACAGCAGGAATTCCGGGATGCAGCTGGGGGAGCCACACGGACAATGCCAGGCAGGAGAACCCAGCACGGGCAGGGATTCCCTGGCATTCCCAGGAATCCTCTGGAAGCACCCACCTTCTCTCCCTTGAGCCCTGCCAGGCCGTGGACACCGGGATCTCCCTGAAGGAAAGGTAAGGAAAGATGGGAACATTCCCAAAGTCACTCCCACCCTCTGCAGCTCCGGAAACCCTCTGGGATGTGGGGGGAATTCATGGAAAAGGAGCCTGGAGTCGGTGTTAAACCCAGCTCTGTTAAACCCAGCTCTGTTAAACCTCTGGGGCGTACTCACGATGCTGCCTTTGGGGCCGGTTTTCCCTGGGGATCCCTGGAAAAGAGAAAAAGTGGGATGAGCCCGGCTCAGAGCAGCGTCCCCGAGCTGCCACCTTGCTGTCCCCAGAGCTGTCACCTTGTCTCCTTTGACTCCGGGCAAACCTTGGGGTCCTGGGATCCCTGGTGGGCCCTGCTCTCCCTTCGGCCCCTGGAAATCCAAGGAATGTGGGAAAAATGAGTGAGAAGAGGCAACGGAAAAGACCTTTTCCCATCAGGGAATTGAGGTGCACGGGCAGCTTCCCATCCTCCAGCTGATCCCAACCTTCCCTAAATCCCAGCTCTGAGGGGGCACAGGGCACAAAACTCTGGAGGAGCCATGCCAAGAGCAGGGATCTTCCAGGGGTGGATTCCTGTCCCCAGGAAAAGCACCAAAAGTCGTTTTCTGGCTGTTTTTTCCAGCACAGGAAAGCTCCGGAAAGGGGCTGGGCAGCATTCCCGCTCCCCCGGGATGGGAGGAAATTCCTGCCCCAAATTCCTGTCCCGGCTGGGGCTGCAAGCCCAGCGTGGTCCCATTAATCCCGGAGCTATTCCCTAATCCCTGAGGCCGGCAGCGGGATCGGCACGGGATTGACCCCGGGATCAAAGGGAGAGGTCTGGCTGCTGATCCGGGATCCGGGCTCGGCGTCCCCCAGCCCGGGGCCGAGCGTCCCGCGTGTCCCAGCCTGGATTTGGGGACAACTCACCGGTTTTGGGGACAACTCAGAGCATTCTGAGTGTCCCAGCCTGGATTTGGGGACACTCAGAGCATCCCCCGTGTCCCAGCCTGGATTTGGGGACATCTCACCGGTTTTGGGGACACTCACAGCATCCCTCATGTCCCAGTCGGGCTTTGGGGACAACTCACTGGCTTTGGGGACAACTCAGTGCATTCCCAGTGTCCCAGACTGGATTTAGGGACAACTCCGAGCATGCCCCGTGCCCCAGCCCAGCTCTGGGGACAACTCACCAGCTCTGGGGACAACTCAGAGCATTCCGAGTGCCCCAGCCCGGTTTTGGGGACATCTCACCGGCTTTGGGGACACTCAGAGCATCCCCCATGTCCCAGTCCGGCTTTGGGGATAACTCAGAGCATTCCAAGTGCCCCAGCCCAGTTTTGGGGACATCTCACCGGCTTTGGGGACACTCAGAGCATCCCCCATGTCCCAGTCGGGCTTTGGGGACGACTCAGAGCCTCCCCTGTGTCCCAGTCCCGCTTTGGGGACAACTCACCGGCTTTGGGGACATCTCACTGGCTTGGGGACAACTCAGAGCATCCTGCGTGTCCCAGTCCAGCTTTGGGGATAACTCAGAGCATTCCAAGTGCCCCAGCCCAGTTTTGGGGACATCTCACCGGCTTTGGGGACACTCAGAGCATCCCCCATGTCCCAGTCCGGCTTTGGGGATAACTCAGAGCATTCTGAATGCCCCAGCCCGGCTTTGGGGACAACCCCCCGGCTTTGGGGACAACCCCCCGGCGTTGGGGACAACTCCCTGGCTTTCGGGACAACTCCCTGGCTTTGGAGACATCTCACCGGCTTTGGGGACAACTCAGAGCAACCTGCGTGTCCCAGTCCAGCTTTGGGGATAACTCAGAGCATTCTGAATGCCCCAGCCCGGCTTTGGGGACAGCCCCCTAGTTCTGGGGACAACCCCCCGGCGTTGGGGACAACTCACCGCTCTGCCCGGCTCCCCGGGGGGCCCCACGAGGCCACGCTCGCCGCGGTCGCCCTGCGGAGAGCCGGGGAAGGGGGGGGTCAGGGCCAGCCCCCCGGCACGGCCACACCCCCGCGGTGTCCCCAGCTCACCTTCAGCCCGGGGACACCCTGCGGGCCCTGCTCGCCCCGAGGTCCGGGCTCGCCCTAAAGATGGGAGAGAAAATCCCAGAGAAAATGGGATTCGCAGGCATCGAGCGCTCCTCGCCCTCCCGCGAGGGAGGGGTGGCCCTGTCCTTGTCACCGCCGCGGGGTGGCCAAGGACGGGGGCTGGAGCAAATCCCGGGGCATTCCCGGGAGCAGCAGAGTGGGAATAAAGTGCAAAATTCCGCTTTTTTTTTTTTTCCGCAGGAAACAGAGAAAAGAAACGAGAAGAGAGAGAACAACCCCGAGGCTGTCGCCGGGAGGGACACGGCGACATCGCGGTACTCACAAGCTGCCCTGGGGCACCGGTGACACCGGGGTGGCCCCGAGGACCCGCTTCACCCTGAGAACGGAGAGAGAGGTGGGTCAGGGACAGCGGGGACAGGGAGGGGACAGGATGGATGCTCGGAGGTGTCACCCACCTTGTCACCTGGGCCACCTTTGCTGCCCGGCTGGCCCGGCAATCCCTAAGGAGACAAAGCCGGGATCATCCCCTGGGCACAGCTCGGTGTCCCCGCGGGGGTGGCCCCGGGGCCGAGGGTGTCACCCCTGGGCACAGCTCGGTGTCCCCGCGGGGGTGGCCCCGGGGCCGAGGGCGGCACCCCTGGGCACAGCTCGGTGTCCCCGCGGGGGTGGCCCCGGGGCCGAGGGTGTCACCCCTGGGCACAGCTCGGTGTCCCCGCGGGGGTGGCCCCGGGGCCGAGGGTGTCACCCCTGGGCACAGCTCGGTGTCCCCGCGGGGGTGGCCCTGTCACCCCTCAGGGGACAGGCACAGGGGGTGTCCTGCACTCACAGCTTGTCCCCGGTGTCCCGGCGTCCCCGGGCGTCCGGCCTGTCCCGTGCCACCCTGCGGGGGACAGAGGGGATGTCACCAGGAACGGGGTGCCCACAGGTGGCCCTTGAGGGTGCCGTGCCAAGGGACGTTATTCCATTGCCATTCCCGTTATCCCCCACACGTGTGGCATTCCCTGTGCCAGCACCTGCTGTCACTCACCTTCACTCCCGGGATCCCTGGGGTGCCATCCTTGCCATCGATGCCCGGGAGACCCTGAGAGAGGCAAAAGTCACTTTGTGTCACCTCTAAAGGACTCAGGCTGGTGGTGGGGACAAAAAAAATGTGGGAAGGGGAAGGAAGATTCCAGGGCTGTGCTGGCGGGGGCAGGGACACGGGAGGGGACAGCCGGGGACAAGGGGGGCGCAGGTGCCACCAGCTGTACTCACGTTCTCCCCCTTGGGGCCGACGTCACCCTGGGGTCCCCTGATGCCACGGCCACCCTAGAGCAGGAGGGGACAAGTGTCAGTGTCCTGCTGGTGCAGGGGACAGAGCTGGGAGAGGGGGGAGATGCCATTCCCGTGTGGGAACGGTGCCAACACTGGGCGTTCCATACTGGGGGGCTCAGGATCCCACAGGTGACACTGGGGGGCTCAGAGTCCCACAGGTGACATTGTGGAGCTCAGAATCCCACTGGGGACATTGGGGGTGGCTCAGGATCCCACAGGTGACATTGGGGGGCTCAGGATCCCACAGGTGACACTTGGGGGGCTGTTCACAACCCTGAGACATTGGGGGGCTCAGGATCG
>VZRO01003187.1:423531-455490 GCA_013397915.1 Daphoenositta chrysoptera | reverse complement strand
TTGGGAAGGAATTGTTCCCTGGGAGGGTGGGCAGGCCCTGGCACAGGGTGCCCAGAGCAGCTGTGGCTGCCCCTGGATCCCTGGCAGTGCCCAAGGCCAGGCTGGACACTGGGGCTGGGAGCAGCCTGGGACAGTGGAAGGGGTCCCTGCCCATGGCAGGGGTGGCACTGGATGGGTTTTAAGGCCTTTTCAAACCCAAACCATTCTGGGATCCTGTGAAATCAGGGACGTTTTTGCCAGGCATGGCATAAACAAAGTGCCTTGATGGCCTCTCACGTGACATCTCCTGTAATTGGGACCACGCTTTTACCAAATGCAGCTCAATAACCCTCCCTGGGATGGGCTGACCCCCTTCTGCACGCTGATTGTGGCAGTTTATTTCCTGTAAGTGGCTTATCTTCATAACCTGATAATAATTGATATTCCAGGATGGGAAAGTAAGTGCAAAACGACAGGCAATGCCAAAAGATGAGTCTTGAAAATTATGAGACCATTATCATCTAGAGACTTTTTAAAGTGCAGACTTGAATTTCCCTGGAATAGTAGAAGGATGAAGAAATTAAATTATGTTGTTTTTCTGTATCTGTCTGTATATATATATTTTGGGTTGTTTGTCTATAATGCTGTCTGAGAATCCTCTTCCATAAAAGATCAGATTCTTTCTGTATATCCATGATTTTTCTGGGATGAATTATTGTGGGCAGTACCTCCTAGATCTGCTTCATCTTCTCAGTCAGGGTAGTTTTTACTTCCTCAGTAGCAGCACAACCTTTTCATTCCTAGTTCCATCCAGCCCTGAGAGTCAGGACTTAAAAATACATTGTCAGTCTAGCACTGCCATGATCCCTGCAGCAGGAAAATTCTATTCAAAATCTGATTTTTCAGTCCAGATGTACAAAATCACCCATTTTTCTACAGCACAACCTTATTCTATAAGTCCAGAGAAAAATTCCCCTTTTTTGTGTGGCTTTTAGGCTGTGAAAAAATAAAACATTTCCCATGAGCTCCATTTCTAAGGACGGGGTGTAATTTTTGGTGGAATATCAGACCTATCTCCAGTGCACGATGTAATTTCCATCATATTAATACAGATTATTCAAAATACTGTTCCCTTGTCTACTTCTTTGCCTCTCCCTTAAAAAATCAAGTTCAGAATAAACAGTATTACAAGACATCATTTCTATTCCTTTTTCTCTCTCTTAACTTCAAACTTTAGACTAAAAGACCCCTAATTTTCAGTTATTATTTCTCACTTAATCTTTATTTCATTTTAGGAGTTGTATTGTGCAGCTTCAGCACTGCCCAAAGAAAACTTTTCCATGTTTTCTTCTCGCAGATTTTTTCAGCTTTTCTCACTGTACTCTTTCATAATCACATCTCATAAAAATTGTAGTTTCCATCTTGGTATCTTTTATGGAAAGAAATTGATGTAAAAGATTTTGTAGAGCAGAGCCAAATTCTTACCAACTTCCTTTTTTTAGGGGTATTTTAAGGAAAGCTGGTGTAAAAATTAATTATATTTATTGTTCTGTCTACTTTTGGTCAATAAAACCTTTTCAGAATTCTTCTGACAAAATATTAAGGATAGGATCTGGGAATTCTGGAAGATTGAGACATTTAGTTTTTGCATAAATATGAATAAATCTATATGAGCATAAACAGTGCCACAGAAACACCTACAGCACAAGGAGTGGTGAGTTGGAGTTACAGGATTTTGTTTTATTGCCTTCACTGAGAATTCTTTAGGGTTCTGTAATAAAATTGTTTAAAATGACCAGAATTTTATCACTTTTATAACTTTTTAAAGTTATAAAACACATCAATAATGAATATATAAATAAAATGAGAAAGCCATTATCTTGTTTTCTGGGTGGGAGTGTTAAGAGCTATTCAGCTGTAGGATTTTCAGTGGGAAACCAGGTCTTAGTTTTTAATTGCATCACTGAATCCTAAATTAACTTTTCATTTAATTTTCACTTTTTACTTAGTTTTTCTTTTCTTAATGGCCTTTTTTGGTAGCTGTTTCTCATGATTCAGTTATTTCAGTGAGCAGAGACTTTATCCCATTAAACTCAGGCCAACTTGGGCCAGTCCACTGCGTTGTGGAAACTGCGTTTGGTTAATTTCCTGGGATTTCAGAGCAGGAGCCATTTTAATGTCAACATTGCCATCTTCCTCTAGCCCGTCAGCTCCCTTTTTGAAAGGACTAAATGGACATCATTTTTGTTGAGGGGGGAAAAAATGCATTAAAACACTTTTTTTTTCATCTCTAAGTAGGTCAGTTTGTAGCAGCGTAGAAAATAGCGGAAAGTATTAGTTTGGATTTTCCGTCTTCTCCTAAAGTATCTCCAGGATGGTGCTTGTGTGCTGATTGCAGGATTATATCACAAAAGCAGACCCGAGTGAAAGTGAGTTGTGTGAGGGCTTAGCAAAATGTGGTGGCACAAATCCCTCCCTGCCTCGAGTGGGAATCGCCCGCCCAGAATCGCTCCCGGGATTTGTTTGTGCGGAGCTGTCAAGGAGGCATTTTAATGAGCAGTGTTCCCAAAAAACCAGCAAGATGAGGTATGATCTTGCTCATAAAATGCTTTTTGCCAGAGTCTTTTGGCCTAAAGAGGTGAATTCCGTTCCCTTCCCGAGTTTAGGGTGGTGGAGCTCCAGCAAAACCCCGGCCTGTCGGAATTGCCGCCCCGCGAGGCATCGGATACGGGCGGTGAGGAGTCTGTGGGAACAGCACTCAGCTCACTTGGTGTTCCTCAATTTATCCTGTGTCAGATCGTAGCAGGTTACAAATGGAAGAGGACCTTTCATCTAAGATTCATTCCGGGATCTGATAATCCAGGAATATTCTGTGGCACGCAGTTCACTTCCGAATTTTATGATGTGGATTCTTTAATGAGGAGTGAGCGGCACGAATTTCACTTTGCAAACTTTGAGGAGAAATAACAGAAAATAAGTTTTTAATACAGGTCTCTGAAGTGTTTTGTGCTTTTTTGTCACGATTCCTGCTGAATCCTTCCATTTTGGTGTCACCACTGCACACTTTTTAACCTGCTTCTGTCATGTTTTACAAGCTGAAAGCAGCAAAAGGTTCTCAGCCTAGAGAAGGCGAAGGGTTTGCTTTTGGTTCTCCCCATCAAATTTCAACTTCAGTGACAGTAAACAAGTTTGTATTTCCTTTTGGTGTCCTTTTCATATTGAAATGGATGATTTTGTTTTATAAAGATTACCTCCATGTGTTTTCAGATGATATGGTGGCACTGCTTTCTCATAATTACTAAGAGAATTCATGCAGTGTGAACTATTTCTGTCTTCTCTTGGTCCCCATTTTCTTTTATTCTCTGTCTTTACTGATGCATAAGGACTCTGCTTTTGCCCTTCGAGACTTTTGATGTGCTGCTCACAGAACAGAAGATACCCAGATGATATTTTGCCACTTCAGAGGTTTCTTTGCTTACTTTATACTGACTTAGATACAAGATTCAATTAAAAAATCAGAAAATGGAATCTCTGGATCATGGCACACAGATTGAATGTGCATTTGATGTCACTGGAATTTGTAAAACTCAGCATGGGTGTATAAAAAGTGACACATTGCCAGGTGATAACTTGATAATGAATTTCTTTTTGGGAGTAGAAGCAAACATAATTTAATGTCATATCACTGTAACAGGTACTAAGTAAGTTTTGTGTGCAAATTTTCACTTAAAAGAGGTTCCACTGTCCTCTTTTTGCAATGTCATGGAAACTGACAATTTCAATTTGCCTTAATACAAGTTTAAATTTATTTTGGGGGGTTTTGTAGAGTTTCTGAGAGGTGCAGCCATGCGCAGGTGCCTCCTAAAAGACGCGCTGAGCCACGCAGGTCTCTTCCCTGAGACCTTGCACTTTTAATGAACCATCTCATTGTCACCCCTCAGCCTCTCCCCGCGCGCCTTTTGGTGACGTGGCTGAGAATTTTAATGCATCGGAGTTCTCATTCGGCACGGCCTCTGTGCTCCTCACGGGAGGGCCTTTAGAAATGGGATTAACTTCCAGAGGAATGCATTAGCCATGCCCCAGAAGTAGGCAAAGCTCTAACCAGCCTGATAGATTGCTCCACGCTCCAAATCCTCCTAACCACCCCCTCCCTCCTTTTATTGACAGCTTCCCATTGAGCGGCTCGGGGCATTAGCGTGTTTAGGAGTTGGGCTGTTTTGTAGGAGCCCAGGGCTGATCTCATATTCGCTTTCTGAAATTAATTCGACACTGCTTTACATGTTAATCCGCAGAGGATTGATTTGGGGAAGGTCAGAGCGGTGCAGCCTCAGAAAAATGGGAGAAAAGCTCCACTTAAAACAGCTCATTTCAGTTCCCAGCCATGAGCAGAGCTGCCTTTTCTTTGTGGCACTTGGCCAGCTGGAGGGGACTGGGTCCTCTGACAGAATACATCAAATGGTGGCGTTTGATGGGATCTGCAAGGAAGTTGAGCTAATTAAATTTACCTTCATTAACCAATTGCAGCTTGCGAATGGCACAGCTCTACTTTGGGAACCTGCAGGGTGGCAAAAAGAATTCCTGCCTTCCTTTAAAGCGCCGACGGAACTCGGCAGTGAGAGCAGTCAGGAACACGGCGTAATTTGATTTATTTTTTTTTCTCTTACTTGTAGAGTTTTCAGCGTTGCTAAAACAAAATAAATACACATGGAAAAAACCTGCCGTCGTGGGATGTGCTGGTGTTGGCCCATTATGGATAAATCATATGTTTTATTTGGATCTACACGAAAGGCCAGGAGACTTCAGTGGGGAAATGTTATAGCAAGAGCAGGATAAGGGCATCTCATAAAAAAAAAGTATTGCAGATATTGAGAAGGTGTCACTGAGTTGCAGCTGCACCTTGCTGAAATGATTCTTTTAATTTGAAAACAAACCTCTGATGGTTTGGTAATAGCTTTTGGTATTTAATAGCACAGTGTGTTTGTATGGTTTCAAAAAGTCAAGCACAAAAATAGATTTTTTTTTTTTACTGTGTGGATTAACTAAAAAAATATATATTGTCTACTTTATATTAAAATGAATGAGAAATTCTAATTATAATCCACTTTTTACTTGTGGACTCATTAAACCATCACAATTAAAAATATCAGGAAATTAAATGTTTTACATCTATTCACCTTTTCTCCTTTAAGTTTCATGAGTATAATATGCATATAACGATTTTACAACAATAAAAAATTTGGATTCACATTTGGATTGCAAGAGTTCAAACTGTTTCAGGTAGAATTTGTCCCCCAAAGCCTATAAATGTCTAAATTTGACTGCACTGCTCCCTGAAAGAGTAGTCAAGTCTTTTATAGAGTTCAGATGTGCTCTAATTTTGAAGGTTTTCCTTTCAGGAAACTTGCCTTATGTAGATAGAACCTTATGAATCCAACTATATATAACTATAATTTGAATATTTAATTTAAATGTAGGTGTTGGAGCTGTCAGAAATGCATGTAGTGTCCATATTCACCTGCTCATATTCAGTCTGAATCTCATAATAGCTTAATATAAAGAGAAAAAAATAAATTCACGTTTAAAATTATTTCAGTTCATTATCTTTTGTGGCTCTGCTCCCAAGGAGCAGGGACAGGAGCAGAGGGAACGGCCTCAGGCTGGGCCAGGGGAGGCTCAGGGTGGACACCAGGAGGAATTTCCTCATGGAAAGGGAGGTCAGGCCTTGGGAAGAGCTGCCCAGGGAGGTTTGGAGTGCCCATCCCTGGAGGTGTCCCAGGAAGGGCTGGAGGTGGCACTCAGAGCGCTGGGCTGGGGACAAGGTGGGCATCGGGCACAGCTGGGACTGATGGGCTGGGAGGGCTCTTCCAGCCTCAGGGATCCTGGGATTCTGTGGCTGAGCCTAAAGAAAACCAAAGTGTCCTGAAGATAAATGAAGGATAGTGTAGAGAAGTAATTTAGAATGTTGTGTGAGTTCTGAGCTGTCGTGGCCTGTGTGTCTAAGTCAGGTACAGCAGACAAAAAAAGGCAGAATCTCTCATTAGACGATTTATTCTTGAACTTCTCAGCCTTGGCTCCCTTGGTCCTCTATCCCTCCCTATTCCTGGGAGATGGCTCCTGGCACTCTGCAATTTTAGGGTTCTAAATGTTCTTTTGTGTTGGCTGTTGAGCAGCTTTTTCTCACCTCTTGAATCATTGCCTTCAACTATTTTGTTTTGCAGCTTAAAGTCTCTTTAGGTGTGAACATAACTGAATAAAACAATTATACTTTTTATAATAATGGCAAGTTATCATCAGAAAAAATGCTTATTCTTGGAGCAGCCTTGGACAGTGGAAGGTGTCCCTGCCCATGGAACTGGATGAGCTTTAATGTCCCTTCCAACCCAAACCATTCTGGGATTTTGGGACTGTCAGTGTGAGAGGAACCAGCTTCAAAGGAGACATGAGGGATTTATAATGAGTATTGTGTGCATATAAAGTTTACCTTTTCCGATGACAGAGTATATAAAGACATAAAAGTTGCTCCTTCAATGCAATAAAATCACTGCACAGATGAGTTCATGGGAAAGAAATCCATCGAGGGTTGTTACATGGAAAGACACTGCCTTTGATGTAGGAAGGAATTAAAATTTCTTCCTTGAGAAGAAATGAACCTTTCACCAGTCAGAGCAGAACCTGATCCTTTAACTACAGCGTTGCCACTGGCCAACAAGATTTAGTATGGAAATTTTCCCTCAGAGTTTTTTATTTATTGTGTTTTTTCACAATAGATAGTTGAAAAAAAATCTCACTGAATTTTAGAGAGAGAATTTTGACACCCAGAGATCCACACTTATTTTGCCCACTGGCTTTCAGAGCTGCTGGTTTTGCGTTGGTTTTGTCACCGTCCCTTCTGGTAGAAATTAATTGATGAACTGAGGCTGTAATTATTATTTAATGTGGCATTCTGACTGTGAAAAGTGGTGTGTGTGCCAAGTGCAGCAGGATGCTCTAACACAGGCCATGATATGGAGTGCCATAGTTTCATCTGGAATGCTTTTTTGGAATAAAAAGGCTTTTTTCCGTCCTCTCTGTGAGCTCTTGGCCATATTTATGATGTCTGCCACCCTAGCCAGAGTCTGAATTTTTGCTTTCGCAATTCCCTGCCTCTTATGTTTGCGCAGAAATCTTGTTTTAAGCCTGTTCTTTCTTTTAGCATTTCCAGGTTGTGGAATATCCCTTCTTTCAGCCTGGATCCAGCTGTTTCCCATCGCAAAAGGAATGACTGGTTGTGTGGGGAGACTTGAATCGCCTCCTTCCCAAAACTAACAGATGGCTTAAAGATACCTTTAATTGAGGCTTTGAGCACTTAGCAGTTGGTGATTTTGGAAAAAAGGGTGTGTTTGAGGAAATTTGAAGCCTACTATGACACATAATTATGCTCCAAACTGAAGGCCTGAGATTCAGGGTGCAGCTTTCCCTTCCCCCTTTTCTGCCATCCTGAAAAGGTGGAGGATTCATAACAAATAGGAACAATTTACTAAAACTGCTGGAAAGTGGAAAAGATATGAATGGAAGTTCCTTGTTAAAAAGTGATTTATGTGCAATCTTAAAGTGCAGTTACTCAGGGATCAGTTATAATTACTGTATTCTATAACCTGAGGAGGTTTATGGAGAAACCAAGGTAAAAATATTCCATGCTGTGGAGTTTAGTTTGGGATATGAATGGGAGAGAGAGCAGCTCTCTCCAGTGGAAAACCTTGTACTGAAAGGTGAATACTGTGATTAAATTGGATGCTCTCTAAATATGCTGACCCCTGAGGGAGACACCCTTAATCTTAGTTTAGGCTGAATGTTGGGTTACTTTCGTGACGTAGAAATCATCTTGAAATGAAAAAATCTAATAATAATTGAGGATGTATATTATGAACTTCTCAGTCCCGTAAAACATGTACAGTTTACATGTCTTGTCCATGTGCCCAAGTATTTATTTCTGGTGGTATTTGCCATGCCAGTGAAACACGTCTAAAGATGTCCTTCCTCAGGCACTTCATGAAAATATTTCCTTACTGTTCTGATTTTCACTTCTTTTTAAAGTAAGCAAATACCTTTTGCCCCCTCTCAGATTTTTCTAACAGAGCTACCTTGAAGTTAAGGCTTCATACAAGATGTAACCAAAGGCAGGGGGTGGGAGGGGAGAGAAATACAAGGACTGAATTGTTTTAAAACGCATTTTTTAACGGAGGGAAATGATTGTTTCCATTCATCACAGGCTTTTCACATTTTTTTGTCATATCTGATTGATAGTGTCTAGAACAGAAGGGTGCACTCCAGCACTTTGCATAGGTAATTATTTCTGTATGTGGTTATTTCTAATTGCTGCTTAATTAGAAATGAAGGAATAGGGAATAGGGAAGTGATTATCAGGAGCAGGGCAGGGATTGTCCCTCTGTGCTGGGCACGGAGAGGCCCCTCGAGGGCTGTGCCCAGTTCTGGGTCCTGCAGGAGAGCCCTGGAGGGGCTGGAGCGTGTCCAGGGCAGGGAACGGAGCTGGGAAGGGGCTGGAGCCCCAGGAGAGGCTGAGGGAGCTGGGAAAGGGGCTCAGCCTGGAGAAAAGGAGGCTCAGGGGGCCCTTGTGGCTCTGCACAACTCCCTGACAGGAGGGGGCAGCCGGGGGGGTCGGGCTCTGCTCCAGGGAACAGGGACAGGAGCAGAGGGAACGGCCTCAGCCTGGGCCAGGGGAGGCTCAGGGTGGACACCAGGAGGAATTTCCTCATGGAAAGGGAGGTCAGGCCTTGGAGAGAGCTGCCCAGGGAGGTTTGGAGTGCCCATCCCTGGAGGTGTCCCAGGAATGGCTGGAGGTGGCACTCAGAGCTCTGGGCTGGGGACAAGGTGGGCATCGGGCACAGCTGGGACTGATGGGCTGGGAGGGCTTTTCCAACCTCTGTAATAAGAGCCAGCACTGATATGAATATTTAAAAATATTAGTAATATTTCTGTGACCTCCACGAGCTTCAGCTCTTAACAACCAATTAAAGACAGGTGCTGCCATTGCTCTTCCAATGTGCTTCATGCCAAGTCTTCAGGGAGCCCCTCTCCAGGTGGGAAAATCACGGTCACCTGCAGCAATGGCAGCAGAGGTGACAGCAATTCATCAGCCAGTGCTGGACACGGCACTGTTAACACTGAGGGGGAGTGGGTTGTATTTTACTTGTGTGTTTTGGAGGGTAACCAGTGCTGTTTGTACATGTGGAACGTTCCTTTTGAATATTACAAAGCTGCACTGCTGAACACATCCCAAAGATTTAGAAAGAAAATATCAAATCAGTTCTAACAATCTCCTCCAACTTCAGCTTTTGTTGTGAAATTTTCTTTCAGTAGCCTGATAGCTGAATAATATTTATTGATTTTTGAAAGCCCTGAGAACAGAATTATATTTTAGCCCGCCTAATAAGATAAATCTTACCGAATTATTCACTAATAATTTTGATTCTCAGTCCTCCCCCGCGATTCTCAGCTCTGCTCACACTGTCCCCAGCTGCGTTATCTACCCCCAGTGCAGAAAATTAAGTCAATGTAAGAGTATACTCTGTTTTTTAAGGAGAGGTCACGAATAACCTCCCTCCCCTTGGTCGCCACCAGCGTTCTCATTACGCTTCATTTGTGCGCCGGGAGGATTGGGGGGACCCAGCTGGGCCCCCCGTCTGCTCTCATCAAGAGTTAATTTCTGCAGGAGGTGCTGCTGGCATGAACAAGTGCAGGAGGTTCTCTGGTGGTCCTGCCAAACAACGAGAGCTCTTAATTAGCAGCGATGTTCAATCAGGCTCCTTAACGCGCCGCGGCGCCGAGCGGGTCATGTTCCTTCCCCGCGCGCTCAAAGGCGCCCGAGCACCCAAAATATTGGGTTTTTTAAACACAGCCTTGCTTTCCAGAGGCAGGGAAGGCGAGGTGGGAGCTGTACTTGAGAGCTGTCAGCAGTGGGGTGAAATCTGATTTTTTTATGAAGGGTGTGGGGATTTCTGCTTGGTGGGTTTCGAAGGGAAGATATTTTTCGTCGTCGTGCTGAATGTGAAAATTCATTGACTTTGTATGGTCTGGCAGTCCAGTTTTTTATAGGAGATTCTTTTGGCTACAAAATCAGAAGCAGAGGCTTTGCAAGTGCATCCTTTGCTCTCCTTGCTGCGACATTTGGATGTTTCACTGTTATGATGTACCAGGCACAATTCTGTGTCTGTGGAGGGAGGTTTTTGGGAGCTGCCATGGAGGCCTCGAGTTGTAACACAGAGCTCAGGGTGTCATGTGCAAGCTGAGGAATCCCGTTAAAGGTTCCTAATTATTATATATAAATTACATATCAATTACTGTATATAATTACAGGTGCTAGAAGTATTTTGCAGGTCGAGGGTAAATGGCACATGCACAAAAACCCCAAAGTAAACAGTTTATTGCTGCCTGACCAACTCTGAGAGGACCATTAAATAGGCCAAAGTTCTGAAAACAAGGCACAGCAAATGCCAGAATATCAGAAATAATAGTTTCAAGAAAACTGACCACTTGATCCAATGAAAATGCTTGTCTGCCCTTTTCAATGGCAATCAGGAGTTGAAATATAAAATAAAACAAGCAAACAACATTAGGCCTGAGCCAGATCCCAAACATTCCAAAATTTTTGTTTATATTCATTACTTACATTTGTATTTAATTTATACTGATTATTTCAATCGATGGTCCTTCCTCTGTTGGGATTTTGATTCATTACTGGGGGGACATTTTCATTTTTTTTTATTCATTCATTTATTTTCCATCTTAGTGTTTAAAAACTGAAAGCTGACACATGTGATTGATGAATGCTCAGTATCAATAAAAAAGGGGGAAAATAAAGGAGAGGCTCCATCTTCAGGTGCCAGTTTTACATTGAAAAGTATCTCATTTCTACCCTCTAAAAATTTCATTTTTAGTTGAAATATGTTTGGAATTATGAATATGAGGAGAAAGTTCTGTTTCATTTTTTATATTTCTGGGAAGTCTCTTTGAGAAGATTCTTTGATTTGAAGATATAAATGGTTGCTGTGTACTGTAGAGGTATTTTTTTAGGTTTTGTTTTATTTTTTAACTTAAACCCTTGGGGGTTTAGGACACCTGCCCAAGTTAGTGATCATCCAACAATTTTATAAGTAGTTTAAATTAAGAGAACCTTTTCATCTATCTCCAGTGCAGATAGTTGCATATGTACAATCTAAGTCCTCATTGGATCAGAAATAACTATTTTAAAAATGCATTTCATCCAAAATGAAGGGAAATTTTATTCTGAACATAAGAGTTCTTGTCTTGTAGGAAGAAAAGAGTTGACTGCCACAAGCCTCTTTTATAAGATCTTTTCCTTGGTGGGAAAAACCTGGCCCAAAGAGGTTTCTTCTACTGGAGATGTGTAGATGAAGAAGAGTTTATTGTATATACACCATTTTTACAGTCTTTTTTCATCTAATTACATCTGTTGAAAACAGGACCTTTAATTAATCACTAAAAGCAAGAACGAGTTCTATAAATAAAATATTTGAATGTAAAAAATGTGACTTTTTATTTTTAACTTTGTAGGGAGGATTGAATCCATGGCATTTTTCTATTTGTTTCATCACAAGATTTAGGAAAATCAAAGGATTTTTCTTTTTGTTTTATGATTTGTGAGAAAAGTAAATTTAAAGCAGACCTGGACACGTTACTCAGAATTTCTTCTTCAGCAAAATTTGTAGATCTTTGTGCCCTTAAAATTGTCATTTTGTCTAATAGTACATCTTTATAAATTCAGGTTCTGAAAGACAGGGATTGGGAGATGCAGGTGAAACTGAAAATAAATAATGTCATTGCTGAACCAAGAAACTGTAAATCTTTAAATTTAAGTCCTACTTTTAGTGGCATCTATACAAATCCTATAACAATGGTGTTCATTTTGTTCACTCTCTTTTCCTAATTGTCACAGCAGGCCAGGACATGTGGGACAATTAGATTAGGATAATAATTCCTTGTAAAATACATGATTTCAGATGTCAAGCGTAAAAACTGAAATAGAGATTTAGTGGAAGGTGGCAGGAAAAAGATGGTTAATGTTGTATTGGTAAACTTCTTAACCAAAAAAAGGGAAGGAGAAGGAAAAGTATAATTTGTAAGGTGCCTCTTATGATATAAGATTAAAAATATATTAAATTTGCATGTTATATTTCAAGTCTTGTGCCTGGACCTGTGTGGAGGTTTTGACCACTTTTGGTCTCAAGGTCTTGGAAAGTCTTTTTAATCTTCAAAGTCTTTCAGAAGAAGTTACTCCTTGTTAGAGTAATAGGTACCTTTAAAAATTCAGGTGCAAGTTTCTCGATTTATTCTCTTAAATCAAGTGAGATTCCACATTTTTTAAATGAATGCTTCCAACCCTTAAATGTAAGTGTATCCAGCTAAAAGTTCAGTGTGGACCATGCCTGTTGGCATCACTAAATGCAACCCCACTGCAATTTTAGAGAGGCAGAAAGGAACTGCACGGTTGGCATTTAGTCAGGAATGTGGCATCACTGTCCTGGAATACAAGACATCAATTCTTTCATTGAATAAAAATAGAATAATCAGTGTATTGCAAAGCACTTAAGAGGCTTCAAAGGGTATTTGCACAGTATCATGTCCACGAGTCAAAAATAATTAAAACTTCAAGGCTTAAATGTCTCTTAGAGCTCTGCACAGAGATAAACCTCTGGTAAATTCTCTCTGTAATTTCCCAGACTGGAGGGAGATTCAAGCATTTTTTGCAGTGGCTGCACATGTTTTTTTCATCAGCACATTGGGGCTGGGTTGTGTGTCTTGGAATGCACTTGAAATATCTTGGGTGGTTGCAGATGGCCTCGGTCTCGTTTGCGTCATTACAAGCAGAAAAAGTCAAAATGGTTCTTTGAAATTTGATTTGATGAGCAGCGTGTTTGAAAAAGGAGAGTGCCATCGAAGTTCCCTGCTTGGATTTTTCAGCTTGAAGAATATTATTGAATATTTAATTACTAACTCCCATTTAAGTGTGGAAAGGCACAACAAAGTCAATCATTTGCTTTGTGCTTGTATATCATTAAATGTATATTTTAGCTTAAGGTGTTTTGCTGGAATCAATCTTGGATCTGCTGTGCGTGGATCTGAGGTCTGGATGTTGTGTGGGCATCACCTCCAGAACCCAAGAACCTTCAGAAACTTCCTGTGTCCCTTGCCTTGGATTCTGGGGACAACAAATGTGACATTTTATGCCACTGTTGCATGAGCAATGAAATATTAGCTGGCCATGGGTGAAAAATGAAAGTCTGGGTGACAGAGGCCTAGAACTGAGGCCTGGAACAGAGGCCTGGAATGGAGGCCCAGACGTTGTAATTTGTGATTTTATTCCAACAGCACTTTCCATGTGGAGCAGGAGCTGAGTTTGTGGATAGGCACTTGATGCCTGTGGTTGTGGGAGAATGAGAGGTTTTCCATAAAACCTCTTCCTATAATAATTTTGCAGTCATTTGCACATCCACTGCTTGATTTGTTTTTCTGGCACCCCAGTGCTTTCTCCCCCAGCTCCTGGGTGTGGGATAAACATGGTTGATACAACTCAATCTTGGATCATCCTACTGTTTTCCCTGATTTTTAGAAATATCTGTTGTTGATTGGTGTCATTTGTGGGATTAGAAATAATAATTCTAGGACCTAAAGGGACTCCAGAAAAGCTGGAGAGAGACAATTTCCAAGGGCTGGAGGGCCAGGACCCAGGGAATGGCTTCCCAGTGCCAGAGGGCAGGACTGGATGGGATTTTTGGAAGGAATTGTGCCCTGGGAGGGTGGGCAGGCCCTGGCACAGGGTGCCCAAAGCAGCTGTGGCTGCCCCTGGATCCCTGGCAGTGCCCACGGCCAGGCTGGACACTGGGGCTGGGAGCAGCCTGGGACAGTGGAAGGTGTCCCTGCCCAGGGCCGGGGTGGCACTGGATAGGCTTTCAGGTGCCCTTCCAACCCAAACCATTCCATATATCCATGATTTTTTTCTGCTTTTATGGCATTGTCCCTGTGTGGATTTTGACGTGCTTTGCCAATAGTTATCATTCAGCTTTCCAAGATCCCTTAGGAACACTGTAGATAAGTAGAAATGAAAAGTTTCCTCACACTAACATGGCTGAAGAAAACGTCCAAAATGATGATTCTTGCTTTGGATCCTCCAAAGGCACAAGAGAAAAATTGTGTATGGGAAGATCCCATACTGTCAAAGGGCTGAATTGCAAGAAGTGACTTTTTAAATCAAATAAATTTTATCTAAGAGTAGTAGATGGAAACCAGAGGTTCAACCATTCTTTGCATGCAAACTTGAATCATGGAATCACAGAATTCCAGAATGGTTTGGGTTGGAAAGGACATTAAAGCTTATCCAGTGCCACCCCTGCCATGGGCAGGGACACCTTCCACTGTCCCAGGCTGCTCCAAGCCCCATCCAGCCTAGCCTTGGACACTTCTAAGGATGGGGCAGATTCAAAACTGCTAAAAAAGGGGGACTTGGATCAAAATTTTTGTGTTATTCCCCCCACCTTGAGTGATATAAAATTTTTCTAATCAAGTGCAAACTGATACTGATATTTTATTCATCTTCCTTTTTTTTTCTGCAATTAAAAAAATAACAAAATATATATATTTATTATTTTCTCTGCTTATATAAGTGATGTTTAACCCTGCCATGCCCGTGCCATCCTGATGGGATATTCTCATCCCCAGCCCTAGCTCTGGGATACAGGAATCCTCTGCCAGGACTGCAGAGCTTGTGCAGCACCAGAAACTTAATCCCAGTTTTTCTGGGAAAGGGGCAGCCCTGGAACAGCTGCGTTTTCACGAGGCCTCATGGCAAACTGCCTTCAGATAATGTTTTCACTGAGCTGCAAGACACAAAATCCATTTAAATAAAGTCCAGGGATGTTGCTCAGCCATGCAGAGAACTTTATAATATTATAGTAATGTAACTGCTTTCAAGTCCTGCAGTTTGCAGTGTTAAACTGAATTATCTAGATTTTTTCACTTAAAAAGGCTTGTGGGATTTTATTGACATGGGAGTGGCTTAATTTTGATGGCAAATATTTATTTGTAGCCAGAATGGGTTAATTTTTGTGTGCTTAATATTACAAACACCACTTGGTCTTGGACACTCCTTTCAGTGTCTGTTCTACCTGGAAAGAAAATATATTTGCTTAATGAACAGGGAAATGAAGCATTTTTCTGCTGTCACATCTTATATTTTATGAACTCCTTTCTCAAATTCAGTCATGTTTTCTTTCTGGAAGTATCCTAAAAGCTAATGAATACAAGGAAATTCAATTAGAGGAACTCTTCAATAACAAAAACAAATGTTCATGTCCAAGGGAGAGAGAGTGTGATAAATAATCCAAGATGTATTTTATGGTAACTTCCAGGAAATTTTTTTGACAGTAGGGTTTAAAAATAGCATTTAAATTTGAGAACTTGACAATGCATTTCATGATTTTGGAAGCCACCTTGTCTTATGTGATCCTGGAATCTAATAACATAAATTGGAGTATTATATAGAAGTTGGACCAATAAGAAGTTGGAATAATAATATTATATTTAAGTTGGAATATTATATTGGAATGTAAGTTTTACCCCTTGGAATGTGTAATTTGAGGGAAGAATTTTTTTTTTACTGTTAAAAAGATTCTATAGCAGCTTTTAAAAATGAACAGTCAAATACGTAATTTATTTAAAAATAAAAATACACTAATAGGCAGTAAGAAAATGTAAGTTGACAATACCCAACCATTCAGTTGCTGCGTTAAATATGAAGGTTTTGGTTGATTAAAAAATTCGATTTTTGTCTTTTGTTGGTGCTAAAGCACTGAGGATCTCCAGGTAGTGTCAGCCTGTAAATGTGTGGATTTCCAGGGTGAGAGTTCCACTCCTTTTGTTGCACTTGGCTTGTGCCACTTGGTGTCTCAGCTTTCAGCACCTGCAGGAGGAAAAACCCTGCTGGAGAAGGAGGTTCTCAAATTGGCAGGGGTTTAATTGATCCTGGCTGTTTGATTTGGGGATGGATGTGCCAGTTCTTGCTGCCTGAGAGGATCCGCTGAGGGAAGGACTCGGAGCTGAGCCCTCAGTGTCTCTCTAGTGCCATCTGAACTTGTTCATGACAAGAACCCATGGATTGGATGATGGCAAATTCATTTATTGGTCTTAAAAGTCAGTTCTCAGTGTCTGTTCCGTGTGTGGAGAAGGGAATGGAGCTGGGGAAGGGGCTGGAAAACAAATCCTGGGAGGAGCAGCTGAGGGATTTGGGGGAGCAGAGGAGGCTCAGGGGGGCCCTCATTGCGCTGCACAACTCCCTGACAGGAGGGGCAGTGAGGGGGGGTCGGGCTCTGCTGCCGTGTCCCAAGGGAAAGGAGGAGAGGAAATGGCCTCAAATTGCACCAGGAGAGGCTCAGGGTGGGGATTGGGAACAATTTTTCCCTCCCAGAGTGGTCAGGCCTTGGGATGAGCTGCCCAGGGAGTGGTGGAGTCACTGTCTGTGGGAGTGCTCAGGAGGAGTCTGGATGTGGCCCTTGGGGACAGGGTTTGGGGTGATGCTGGTGCTGCTGGGGTGGCACTGGATGGTCCTGGAGGGCTCTTCCAACCCTGATGATTCTGGGATTCTGCCAGTATTGGTGGGAATTTTGTGGGCAAGACAGAGTTGTTTTCCTGTGACGAATGGACTGCAAAGGTAAAAGATCTGCTGTGTGATTGTTGTATTTCACCTGTATTTTGCCTTTGAATTCCTTTTGTTGAATCACTTGAGCCACCCCAGTGATGCCTCAGAGGCCACCGGGAGTTACACAGACACAAAATGAAGGTCTCTAACCCAGAGTTTCCAAATTGTGAATGAGAAAAAGACCCCCAGGGACAGGATGAGTCTGGATGTTGGATAGAATGACAGCAAAAAGGGAACACGAGGAGTTTGTATTTGCTGCAGTGGGGAGGTTTTCCCATAAAGCAAGGGTGATAGGAAAATCAGTTTTACAGGTTTATTCTGGATGGATAGGAGTACAGTGTTCTGTTATGTTAGTCTGATGTCCATGGTTGAAAAGTCAAAATTATTTATGGAGTACTTGTAGAAAAACGCATTTTTTTAAAAGGAATATGCGAAAGGAAAAGTATTTTCTTGCCTTTTTTCTTCTCAGTTATATTCAATGCTAAGTATATTGTGAAAGGTGGAGGAGACAGACAGCTGCAAATAGCTGACATTTACAACTGCAACTTTATTAATTCTGTGAAGAGTTGCTTGTTAAAACTCTCTTAGTAGAGAAAAGGAAAGATGATCATTTTTTTCCTCAGTGATCTTTCCCCTTTTAGATGCTTAACTCCTTCGTGTCACAGCTGAAGGGTTTAAATGCCATCATTAAATCTAAGATCTTAAATCTAAGATCTCTTTCTAGGCCACACTGTTGAGGCTTCAGATCTGCCACAGCTTCAGCCCAACTCAGTCATTTCCATTAATAATTTGGATGGCAGAACTGAGGGTTTCCTTATCAAAAACTCCTGTTTGTAGGGAGAACCCATAAGGTTGTAAAAAGGTGGGGTTAAAGCTCAAAGCTTGATGAATCAAAGTGTGGCTTCAAATAATCAGATGCAAATCGTTAAATGGAGAGAGGGTGGTTGAATACCAATTTTCGTGAGGGGTTTTAGAAGCTGGAGTGAGCAATTGAAAGTAGGTTAAAAATAAATCCCTGTTGTAGCAAAGGAGGTGAGGACTGACACTGAAATTCATACAAAAGTGCTAAAAAATGTGCTAAAAATGTCCAGGGTAATCCTCCCAGTTCTACTCAACACTGGGAGAGCTTAACTGGAGTTATTGGCCCAGTTTTCAGCACCAGGCTTCAAAAAGTGTGGATTTTCTGGGCACGGTACAAAGCAGGGACAGGGAATGATTCAGGGTGTAGGAAACATGATTCCTTAGATGGGGAGAGTGGGATGTCAGAGAATTGTGTTTCCTTCATCAAAAAACCACAACAACAATGTAAAGAAACTTTTACTCAAGTGCATGATACAGGAAAAAAAAAAGAAGAGTGAGCATTTCTCCATTTTCGGTGATTATGAGACAACATTTCCACCCAGAAATGCAGATGCAGGAATTCTGCCTTTAAAAGTTGTGAAAAAAAGGAAGTTTTTTTAACTGAGCTGGTTTTTCTCAATCATTGTGAGTTTTTATGAGTAGGGCAGAGGATCCTTCCAACACTCTGTGACTGTGGTGTGAAATTCTGTCAGACTTACACTGTCCCTGTCAGAACCAACGTGATTTTGGAGTGGGATTTCAGTTTTCTCTGTGCAGCTGGGGCTCATTTTGCTGTGGATGCAAATCCATGGGAGATGCTGGAGCTATGGAATTTCTACTTCACACAAATGTGAATAACTGCAGATTTTTTTTTATTCATCCACATATTTATTCCTTTTATCAATTTCTGACTGTTTCCCAGCAGTTTTCCATGATGCCCTATCTGTGTCTGTGACTTCCCATTTAAGTCATTCCTCCACATTTTTCTCCTTCTCCAGCCAAAGGAATTCTTTGCTACATAATGTCCTAACCCTTCATAAAACCTCCCTTCTTCGTTTAAAATAAAATACCACCTCACAACACCTGCTTTTTAGAAGTGTGTTGGTAAAGCTGAATGAGAAAGTTCAATTTCTAAGCCTGTATTTTCCTTTTGCTTTACAGCTTTGTAATGCACAACAAAAAATAGGCGGAGGAGGACTCTGAGATCTGCCAGGAGGTTCAGATATTAATTTCTGATTTCTATTATTATTCCGTGATTATTGATTCCCCTTTGTCCTGTCCCTCCATCCTTTGTAAATTGTCTCTCTCCAGGTTTCCTGCATCTCCTTCAGGCCCTGCAAGGCCACACTGAGGTCACCCCAGAGCTTCTCTTCTCCAGGCTGAACAATCCAAATTTTTTCAGCCTTTCCTAGACCTAAAGATGGTTTATATTGATTTAGAATTAGAATTTGACATGCTTTTTGTCAGTATTTGGAAGCAATTCCTGGGTTTGGTGAGGTAATGCAAGAATCAAAGGCATTTTTCTCTTTGATGCTCTTTGGGATATCCAGATTTCATCCTCCACTACGTGCAGATGTCATCGAGCAGAAAAGTGTCAGGATGCCAAAATCTAAGATAAATTTACCTTCCAACCCAAACCTTCTGTGATTCTGTGGTGACCCATCCACCACCTCTCAGGATAAGAATGATTAGTACAAATTTTACTGTTTCTGGGCATATTTTAACCTCTCAGAAGCAGGAACTTACAGCTTTTCTTGCTTGTGAAGAATTTGAATTAACAAGGTTACCTGGGGACCTTTGGGGGATTTTTTTTGCCCACCCTGCCAAAGGAAATCCCCTGTTTGGGGCTTTGGGTAGCAGCTATGTTTTGTGTGAGTCTGTGGTTAAAATCCACATTATGATGGCTGTTTCTGGAGCCTGCAGAGGATGCTGTGGCCAGCAGAAAGCAACTTCCTTATTTTGAAATCCATTCTTAATCACCCATGAAATGAACTATTGGGAGTCTGCCTTCAAGCTGGCACAGCCCAGTCGTGAGGGGTTTTCAAAATATTTAGCAACATATTTGGAAACAGAACTTTTCTGTTCTTTATTCAGATGCTTTTGAGTGTTGGCTCTTACATGAGAAAAGCTTTAATACTGTGGGCTTTAATACTGAATTTAGAAATCTTGTGGTTTCTCTTGGCACTGGGAGGGATGAAACTCTGGTGCTTGATGAGAGCATTTCTTGTGTTTTAATTATCAGATACATGAATACAGAGCCAGCTGAGCTCAGCTATTGTGTTTATTGCCTTTTTTAATTTGCCATGAGAAAAGCAATCATTTTTCTGGATTGTTATCTCTTAACATGATCTGCGACTTGAAATCGGGAAAAAAAAAGCTGGAGTATCATCTGTTCTTTCTTCATAAGGAAATTCTATTTAGGGATGTTGGATATAATGAAGTGTTTTAAAAGGAAAATGACATTGTTCCAGACAAATTAATTCCTCCTCTTATAGAACAGCAGCTTTTCTGAATCTCTCTTTCCTTTGAAAAATTAGATATATGGTAAACATCCCATCATCTCTATTAACACCTTTAAAAATTAATACTCTAATCTTTGCTTGATCTAATGCCATCAGGTCTAATAACACCTTTAAAAGATAATATTCTAAACTTTACTTGCCAAACAATTTGAAATGATAGCTGCAGTTTTAGAGCTCAATTGCCCTTTCCTGAGAATTTATTTTAAAACCAGCTCTTACTGCAACACTTTGAAACAAAAAAATACCTTTTTTCCCCCAAAGTTTCCATTAAATTTTCCTTTGTTTTAATCTCTTACATTATAATTTATATTTGCACTATAAATTTCTCTGTGTTCTACATCTACTTTTGTATTAGAGTAGGATTAAAAACCTGATATTTTGTCTGTGGGAGTTTTTTGATTAAATTCTGGGCATATTGACATGGAAGGAACGGGGTGTTTCGATCACTTTTGCACAGCAAAATGTTAATAATGCTTTTTTTTCCCCCAAGATTTCATGTATCACCATTCTTAATGGCAAAAAAGCCATGCAAGTGAAATAATTGTGCATTACCTGCCAATTTATGAAGCCACAGTTGGGAAAAATTAGGAAGATTTGATTGAATGCCAACTAATGTGTCCAATAACCACCTTCATGATGATGTTTGTACCATGCATGTCCCAAGAATCAGAATAAGCACCAGCATTTTGAACTTTCGGGACGTTCTGTGTGTATTTTTCAATTAAATGGTGAGAGATGAGAATTTGGAAATTGAGGCTCACTTGTTTGACTAAGGAAAACAGAGGTAATGGAGAAAGTTGCCTGAAATTTTAGTTAATTGTCTTTCACATTTGAAATATTTTTTCAGAAAGCGAGTTAAACTAACTGGCAGGACCACAAGAAACTTCAGTGTGAAAACGTGCTGCCTCTTGTTTTAATGTAGGAAAACTGATATGTTTGCCTTCAGAAAGAGGAGAAAAATTAAAATTATTTTTCAGTTAGCACTGGATTAAGAAAACTGGGAATTTTCTGCATCCTTATGTTTACATAAGTCAGCAGAGCCTCAATTTACAGCAAAATGGATGTTGCAGGCAGAAAAGAAAAGAAACTAAAGCAAATTCTGGAAGAAAATTCAAAGGCACTCAGAGTCTCTAACTGTAAATTATTCTGTGATTTTAAGTATTGATGAAACTTTCAATAGTAATAAGATAAAAGAAAGATTATTCATGTAAATAAGGAAAACAAGTGTTATTACTAATTTTTTAGGTCTTTTACAGTTCCTTAACAAGGAATTGATTTTTATTTTGTTATTGAAATGCTTTAATTTTTCCCAGTTTGCAAACTAGGAAGGATCCCGGGAGGGCACCTCACACAATTCTTATTTGTGCTCGTTTTAATTTCCATGATAAAACCAGTGTCTTTTGTTCTACATTAACCCTGTTTGAGTGGCTGTTTGGGAGTAACTTCATCCCATCTCTGGTCAAACATGGCAACTGTTTAACACCCTCTGTGATTTAAGACAGGAAATGAAGTGATGTCTTCGTAAATTGCAGAGAAATTTTCATAAGGAAATGCAATTACCCAGACTAGAAACTGGCCAGAATATCACATTAAAACCGCTGTGTGTGCACAAAGTTCTCAGTTGGCTTTTTTGTCTGAGAGAGAATTAGGGAATGTTGTATAAATTCACCTTCACAGCGGATTGCTTCTGAGATCCTCATGTTTGTGATGCCTCACACTGTGAATTAGTGAATCCAGTGCTGATTTAAATTAGATTTGCCATTCTGCTGAAATGTTTCTTGCTCTACTTTATGGGCTTGTTTTGAGGTTCCCCTCAGACAGTGACTGGATTTGAGCGCTCTTAAAGCATCTGAGAATCATGGAATGGTTTGGGTTGGAAGGGACATTAAAGATCATTCCACCCCCTGCCATGGGCAGGGACACCTTCCCCTGTCCCAGGCTGCTCCAAGCCCCAATGTCCAGCCTGGCCTTGGGCACTGCCAGGGATCCAGGGGCAGCCACAGCTGCTCTGGGCACCCTGTGCCAGGGCCTGCCCTCCCTCCCAGGGAACAATTCCTTCCCAATATCCCACCCAGCCCTGCCCTCTGGCACTGGGAAGCCATTCCCTGCGTCCTGCCCCTCCAGCCCTTGGAAATTGTCTCTCTCCAGGTTTCCTGCAGCTCCTTCAGGCCCTGCAAGGCCACCCTGAGCTCACCCCAGAGCTTCTCCTCTCCAGGCTGAGCAATCCCAGCTCTCCCAGCCTTTCCTCCCAGCAGAGCTGCTCCATCTGCTCATCCCAGCCTGGATTGGGCCCAGGGGTTGCCCCATCCCAGGGTCAAGACCTTGCATTTGGTTTTATTGAACCTTTTGAGGTTCACACAGTCCATTCCCAAGCCTGTGTCACTGAACTGGGATGAAACCTCTGAAAGTGGCATCACCACAGCCTGCACGGGTCTGGATGTTCCCAGTTCTCCCTGCATCCGTGCTGTTTTACCTCAGACAAGAAGGGCTGGATCTGGTTTTGATCAATATGTTTATAACTTTTATTCCAGCCCGAAGATTCTACTCTTACCATGTTATGATAAATGCAATTCACTGCATTCTGGTAACTCTTATATTGCTTAAATCTTGGCACTGGAATTCTATTTCCTGATGAAATCTCTTTCATTCCCATTTGTCCCATGTTCACTTTTGGCTTCAGGTAGCTTTTGGCTTCAGGTAGCTTTTTCAAGTCAAGAAAGGTTATGAATTGAAAGGATTACTTATTAGAGAGGAAAAAACGAAATAAATTGTTCAAAACAGGACAAGTTTTTGCTTTTCCAATCAAACATTGAAACAAACTCCTAAACTCTCCTCACATCTCCCCTGGAAACGCCCTCTTTTACTGTAACGTTGTGGTCTTGATGATATTCACAGAGAAGCTGATTTACTGAATAAAGAAGTTCTTTAAGTTTGCAGTTTTGGAACATAACCAGTGTGTCTGAACCCAGGTTTCAAATTTTACTGGCATTTTGTTGGCAAACTAATTTTTTGGAGTCCTTTCTTATTTGGGTATGTTTCCTGACACCTCTGCCCGTATGGTACTGTGTTCTAAAATTCTCTTTTTCTTCCTAAACAAAGGACTAATTATAAAATAACAGGTATAAAAATAGAGAGACAAGAAAATGACCAGCTGAAAAATGCAGCGAGCAGGGAAGAAATGAAGATTTCATGGTAGAGTTCTCAAAGCAATTCCACCAGCAAAGCATGAACTATTCCCAGGCCATAATACCATAATTTAAATCAAGCAGAAGCACATGGGTGGTAAGAAAGAGGTGATTTAGTCTTCCCTTCTCCCCCCTGGCATCTTTTGCAGTTGCTTCCCCTTTGCCAACAGCAGCTCTCATTTATGGAGAGCCAGAGGAGAGCTTTGAGCCAGCTGAAAAACAGCTCAGGTGGCTTTGCCCTGCTCACAGCCCTCCTGCATTTTCCCTGAAACTGTATTGTTGTTATTGCCCTGCTCAAGGGTTTACCCCCCAGCCAAAGGATCTGTGAGCTCCTAACCCACGTCATTCGTTCAGGAGAATATTCCTTGCTGGAAATGTCATGTCTGGTTCAGGACAATCTTCTTTTTGTAGCATTTCTTGAGGTGAGGTACAAGGAACCAGCTGTCCGAGGTTGGAGTGCTTTTTTAGCTTTCCCCATGGCTGGGATATTGTAATCCCTTTAATGCTTTTTCTCACTGATGCAGGACTTGGGTGTATCCAAGGAGTTCAAGGAGAATTTGACACTAAATGGCCCTTTCTGTGCTAACTTTGCTGTGGGGAAACCCACTGGAAAGTGAAAGGAGCGATGAATTTTTGCATTAGAACAGAAGAGTGCATTCATGTCACGGGGTATTCTGGCAAATGTTTTTGCCTGCTGGATTTAGGCACAGTTTTAAGTGAGATTCCTGTCATTTAAACCAGCCTCAGCAGGATTAACAGCTGAGGTGTTCTACTTGTCTCGCCTGGGGGGGTCAATCCTCTGCAAACCCACAGGTAGCACCTGGTCGTGCATAAAATGCCTCATGGAAAGTGGAAGATGGAGAAATGTAAATATTTAGGCTTGTAAGAGAGTGTGAAAATGGCTTTAGGATCCTGCCTGTGAGATGGGATTCCAGTGAACAGCCCTGGGGCTAAATCACTGATTTAATAGTTACAATGGGTAATTTCTGACTGATTGCAACCAAACCTAAATGTCTGCTGCAAACCCCAGAGATGCCAAGTTGCTGTACATTTTCTGGAGTCAAGAAGCACTCAGAATCCCTGAAGGTCTCTAGTCCAAACTCTTTCTTTTAAGCAGGACCAACAGTGAATTCTGACCAGCTTGCTCAGGGCTTTTTCCAGTCAGATCTGGAAAAGCTCCACATCCTATTCCAGTGTTTAGTTATCCCCACAGTTCGGTGTCATTCACAATCTGGGTGGGTGGGTGTGCCATTTCCTCCTCTATTCCCTCCTTTCCTTCACCTGTTATTAAAGACATTAGGATATTAAACAGGACAAGTCTCAGGACAAACCCCTGAGGATCTGCAGTTGAATCCAGCCCTCAGGTGGAATACAAACCATTATTTTCAACCCCAGAATCCAGAAACTTTCTGCTTATCTGGTAGGGTGTCAATGGCTTGACTTGGATACAGGGATCTCCAACACCTTGGAGATGTTTTCCCTCTTCATCTGGGGCTACCCTGATGTCCTTGGCCACAGGGACCTGGATGTGCCCTCAGCCAGCACTCCCAGATCCACCCCATCTGCTCTCACCGAATTATTGAGCCAAGATTTCTCAATAGATTTTTGGAATCAGTCCTTTTCTACTGTTGGTGTTTCCTCTTCTCCCTGAACTCTGTGAAAAGTTCTGGAAGACTTTGTTGGTGAAGACTGGGACAAAGAATTCCTTAAATAACACAGCCTTAGGTGTATCCACTGAGCTTCAGCCTCAGTCAGCTGTGAGCTCACATTTTCCTTCTTCATTTTTATCACTTTGCAGTAGAGTTGCCATGTTTCTTACTGATCTCTGCTGTAATGGAGCTTCAGCTTTCCATTCTCTGGACAGTATTTCTGCATTTCTCCTTTGCAGCATTTCTCCTTGCTTCCATCTTTTTTGTACATTCCTTTATGCTCTTGGATTCCCTTTTTAGCCAAACCAGACTCTGTTTGTGTCCTTATTTTCCTCAGGACTGGGACAGGGTTATTTTTTGTGTGGGGATTTGTCTGTAAAGACCAGGTCTTTTGAGCTCCTTTGCCCTTCAGAGATGCCACCCATAAAATCCCATCTCTGAGGAGCCTGAATAAACTGACTCCAGGGTTTGTTCATCCTCAACACTTTCCCACATCCGCCAGGTTTGGTGGCCTTTCCCAGACTCCCAGCGTGGTGTCACTCACAGAAACTGCTGCTCTGCCACCTACCAGAGTCTGGGTCAATAACAATGAACATTCATTTTATATTTGGTGGAATGGTTTGGGTTGGAAGGGACAACAAAGATGATCTAATTCCAACCCCTACCACAGGCAGGGACACCTTCCACTATCCCAGATTGCTCCACGCCCTGTCCAGCCTGGCCTTGGACACTTGCAGGGATCCAGGGGCAGCCACAGCTGCTCTGGGAAGTCGTTTCCAGGGCCTCCTCACCCTCCCAGGGAAAGATTTTTTCCTAAAAGCTAATCCAAACCTACTCTCATTCATGGTGCCTTCTCCTCTGATCGTGGCCCACCAATCCAAATGATTCTGGGATTCTGTGATTTGTCTAAAATTGAAAGGGTTTGGATTTTTGTGTGTGTTGCTTTTGCGATACTTTCTAAACCACCTATTTGAGAGTGAGATTTTCAGGCAAGGAACTTGATGGGAAAGGACAAATCTGGCCATAACTCACCCCCTTGTGCCCAGGTATTTTAACATCTGGAATGCACTGCTGCCTGTGGTAATGCCTCTGCAATACTGTAACACAGCAGGATGCTTTAATGAGAGTTTCAACCCTAAACCCACAACATCAATGAAATTTATAGTTGTTAACATTATTCAAACGTAGTTTTGGGGTTTCAGTTCCCATTTTATGTTAATGTAGGGTGAAAAGTCGTTGTGTTGGCTGGCCAGAGTCCTCCTTGCACTTGGAATTTCTATAAAATCATTAAATATTGTTTATTACTCATGACAGCATTCTTAGTATGCACTACAGGGTGGGGAGGAGGGTATTTGTGTAAAAACTTGTGCTAGAACCTCTTTCTTACTATTTCAGCTACTTTAATGTTCTGTAATGCCAAAAGTGCCTTGCTCACATTTTGGAGAATACCACAAAAATGTTAAAAAAGAGGAAAAATTTACATTAAATTCCAGGATCATCTTCTACGATCATAGAGATGCCATCTGATATTCTTCCTGATGGGTAAATTTATCTTCAAACATTTCATGTTTCCATATTCTTGTATCTCATTGTGGTCTTTGGAATTAATACGCAGAGCAAGATAGTTAAAGAGCACCAAAAAAAAAAAAGAATGGAGAATTTCTTGAAGGAAAAAATTTTGGGGGGAAAATGTGGTGAGCACTGTGATTAAGCCACTCTGCAGAAAAACGAAATTGTTAAGTCTGCAACTGATTAAGTTGAAAGAAAAGAAGGGAAGTCAGTATGTAAAAAAGTGCACGTACAGTTAATCTTTCTGGTAAAGAAAATCCAAGTTGTTTCTCCCAGAAAAGAAAAAAAGCCCCAGCAAAGTAACAAACACACAACATTTACAGAGCTCTGAAGTTGGGGGAAGGCAGGCAGGAGGCTGTGTGGAGATTTTTATTATCATAGGCTTCATGTTAATTCCAGCACAATCTCAGAAAGCAGTAAAAATAAACCTGTGTCTCTCTTGCTGTATCAGTCTGGGAATTGACAACTTCCCCATTTTGTGTCCTTTAAAGAACTTCTTCATCTCAGTCTCTCCCTGTAATAAGTTGTTACCTGCTGCCAAGTCTCCAAGAGCTGCATCATCTGTTCTCTAAATTGTATCTCTTTGGTGTAGAAGCCTGTATTTTGGATTCCTAATTAGCTTTTTTCCTGCTCTGTTTATTTTCCTCCCCTCATGGCACCACATGATTTTTTAAAAAATTTTTTTCATTATTTAAAAACAGATATGTGAATGGAGAAGCAACAGGAATCAGTGTGTTCCAACAAAGCCTGTAATCTCTTCCTAACCGTGCGTCCAAATTTAAATTAGATTTTCATGTTGCAAACCCATGGACTTGGTGGTGTATTCAGGCTGCTCCCAGAGGACAGGGCTGAAACCTCCTGAGCTTTGGGGGATTTTCTCCCTGAGGGGCTGGAGTGTGTTGAGAGAAGGGAACAGAGCTGGGAAGGGTCTGGAAAACACATCCTGGGAGGAGCAGCTGAGGGAGCTGGGAAAGGGGCTCAGCCTGGAGCAGAGGAGGCTCAGGGGGGACCTTGGGGCTCTGCACAACTCCCTGAGAGGAGCCGGTAAAAGTGAAAAGATGAGAGGAAATGGCCTCAAATTGCACCAGGGAAGGCTCAGGTTGGAGATTGGGAACAATTTTTCCCTCCCAGAGGGGTCAGGCCTTGGGATGAGCTGCCCAGGGAGTGGTGGAGTCACTGTCTGTGGGAGTGCTCAGGAGGAGTCTGGATGTGCCCTTGGGGACAGGGTTTGGGGTGATGCTGGTGCTGCTGGGGTGGCACTGGATGGTCCTGAAGGGCTCTTCCCACCTTGATGATTCTGTGATTTAGTGACAAGAGGAGGTAAAATTTACTGCTAAAGGTGGTAGATAGGTGGGCCTGGTCTCAGTTTGTGATCCACAGTGTCCACAATTATCAAGGTGTGTCTCATGGAAGGTGACTGGCAAAGAGATTTTCTGGCTGTTGGCCTTTGATGACATCTCCCTTACTCAGGAATAATGTGGGAAAACATCATTGAGCCTGTCACAGCTCCTGCTGGTTTGTGTGTCCCTGCCCATGGCAGGCGGTGGAACTGGGTGATCTTCAAGGTCTTTTCCAACCCAAACCATTCCAGGATTCTATGATTTGTCATTAGAAAAGTGGCATTAATTTGTGATCCAAGCTTTGGTTGGACTTTCTAATAACCTGCAGTTCTGATCATCATGAAAGCGAGTCAGGCATTTGAAAGATACTCTGAAATCTCGGGGTTTGTTGTGTTTTGGTGCTGCCACAGCACCGGGAGTTGCTGATGTCCCATTTTTCCACGTGTGGAGAAGGAGCAATGAATGGTTCCTCACCTTGTCACCAGCACAAAGATATTGTGTTCATGGCATGCTCACAGCTGGCCCTTGCTGCTCATGGACTTCCTCAATTGCAGAGCTTGAAACACCTCCCAAACCCATCTGAAATTCAGGGGAAATAATTTTCAATGGTACTTTTTTGCTCTGATTTGGGCTGCCCTTACCCCCGAGACAAGATTGCTTTTATAGGAATGAACAACATCACGTTTGTGCTCATGGGAGAAGTAGATTTGTGGGCTAGACATCACTTTTTGGGCTTACCTCACAGGCAACATCTTGAGTATGCTTTATCTCTTGAGTAACTCTTCCTGAAAATGTGAAATGGAGGAGGATCATGGTACAGTTCAGATCTGTTTTAAAGTGGCTCGAACAAAGTTCTCACAGTAGGGTTTTTTCTTCTTTTCTTTTTTTTTTTTAAGTGTAGCATTGACTCATTTGGTGGTGTTAAAGTGCACTTTCTACTTATCCCCAGAGGAAAGTTAGTATTCTTTTAAGTGAAACTATTTTAAAAGCAGAACACAAGCCTAAAATAAGCCAGTGTTCTCTAGAGCTCTCAGAAGGTGTAGATTTATTTACTGTAGTTAAATCATAATTAGTTCTCAGGGGATAGTGTATCTTTTAAACTGCTTTATTGCCACCATATTGGTTTTCTGAATAATCAGAAACTGCTGCTCTTATATTTTGTAGTATGAACAAAAATTCGTTGTAAGTAGAAACAAATGTTTAGAATTGCTGGTTGTCACTTGCTGAAGATGGGGACTCCAAAAAAAGGAGCACTTCAGGAAAAAGTGAAGAAATACAAAACCTGTGTTATCAGAACTTAAATGAGCTCTGACTTATTTCAGTCTAACAGATATAATAATGTTTTACATTATCATTTTTCAGTTAATCATTTTTGAATATTCTAATGGTTTTGACTCAGGACAAAATGTTCACTGAAAAAATGGTGGTGCAACGTTAACATAAAATATTACCTGATACTTAAGCCTTGATTTTCATGAATGTAGCTTAGTGTTGCAGCTGATAAGCATGTGGGGTTTTTGGTTTTTTTCCCTAATTGGCAGGTTAATGTTCGAGTTGCCTGAGGAGATGGGCTTAATAGCAGTGGCTGTTCGACAAACACAAGGGAAAGGTGAGTAAATTTCCTTATTTTACTAATAAATGTGTATTAAACACACAAAATAGGACATTTTAAGATGCATTATGAGCATTTGTGATAATATAACCCATGGAATAAGCTTGTCCTCTTCTCTTCCTGCTTCAACTGTGGATTCAGACTCCAAACCCAAAAGTTAACAAGAGACCAAAGTAAACATTTTCAGGATGTTTGGTGGCTTTTGCAGAAATGATTTAGTGGTCTCCTGGTTCCTGCCAAGAAAGTTTCACCAGTCACGAAAATTGCCATCCCTACACTCAGTGTAACACAAGTCAGAGCTCCAAATTAAAACTAAAACTGGGTTAACTGGAACAAAACTGGGGCTTGACTCGCTGTGAGATTGAGTCTGCAGGACCTGCCTGAGCAGATAAATGTAAGCAGGTTGTGTTTCTTGCCCAGAAAAATGCTGGCACTTCTTTAAAAGCCACATTTATTCTACTGGAAGAGCAGAGTGTGTGGCCCAAGAAGCTTTTGCAAGCTTTTCCATGAAAAGATGATTCCTTGGCTTTCAGTGCAGGATGGTTCAGAGTGCGGATTCATTTCTGGATGTACACAGAGCATCTTCACAAATGCCTCTCCACTTGAACAAAGCAAGATCTTTTGAAATGTGTCTGTTAGCAGAGATCAGGAAAATCCTGGAAACAAGGGATTTAGGACATGCTGGGAAATTGCGTAGCAGTTTGTATTTCAGAATCTCAGAATAGAATTACAGAATGGCTTGAGTTGGAAGGGACCTTAAAGATTCTCTTGTTCCACCTCCTGCTGCACCTTCCACAAAATCAGTTTGCTCAGAGCCCCATCCAGCCTGACTCGAACACTTCCAGGGATGGGAATATTAAAAAACTTTCATGCTTTTTGAAGAAAAAGCTTTGCATTTAACCCTTTTCCTTTCAAACTTAGTTTGGAAACTTCATTAAAGGATGTTTGGTAGATTCTTGGATGGATACCTTTGAATCTTTCTCTTTAGTTATTGTCTACATCACTAAGTGATCTCTTTTTATAAATATTCTTTCTTGAGCTGAAATTTCCTTTTTTCCTCTCCCTGCCCAGGTCGTGGTGGAAATGTTTGGCTCAGTCCCGTGGGCTGTGCCCTGTCCACTCTGCACATCTCCATCCCTCTGCATTCCAACCTAGGCCAGAGAATTCCTTTTATCCAACACCTGGTGTCCTTGGCAGTGGTAGAGGCAGTCAGATCAATACCTGGATATGAGGTATGTCACTCTAATTGATCTCAAAATTCCTGATTCCATTTTCATTAAAGTCAGATTTTAGCTGTGTCTTTTATTTATAGAATGGCTGAATGCACAATGCAGCATTCAGCACCAAGATAGTGGTAAACTTAACCTTGCTAATGTTTGATTATTGATGTGTTTGAAGAAATCTCATATCCGTATGTTGAATATTCTTTTACTGAGCTAATCAAGTGAACTACACTCATTTCACTCATAATCTTTGAAACTTAAGCCTCAATCCTCAGCAGTAAAGAAAAAGTCCATTTTGTTTGCCCAGCAATGGAGTTAATTTGTTTTGATTTTGAAGGAGAAGAAGGAGGAGGGAAAAATGAATAAAACTGACAAATCCCTTTCTGCTTTTTTGTTGGTGCTGTTTCAGTGGTCACTTTATCCCTTTTAAAGGATTTTTCCAACCCTTGTTTAAGGTTGAAAAACTGATTTCTAAAGCAAGAACTGAGGAGAATTGCTCTCGAGAGGGAATCAAGTGTCCTGTCATCAGTATTAAAATGAAGAACCAGTCTTCTTCATCACCTCATATATCTCCTTTTTAATGTTACCATTTCCTAATATTTGCTAACTATAAAACTTTGGTATTTTACAGAAGTAGTTAACTAAAGCATATGTTTCCTATATTACAGAAAATCAATGACTTATACACATTTACACATGAACTTTATTATAGTGGCACCCAGTAGCTTTGCTGGAGTTTAGGGTCTGTCAGCCTTTCTATTAAAACCTTCGAACTTCAGTGCTTCATAACCTGACTGTAAAAACAAAATGCTTCAGGCTAAAATTTGCAATATAAAATATTTGGCTGGAGTGGATAATTTGACCACTTAAAAACGAAGGGACAAGAGTTAGTTTTATAAAATACGGGCCTGACTGGGGAAGGAGCTAATTTATGGATGGAGGTGGTTTTGCTTCTGTGTGCCTGCCCTGGTGTACTGTGGCATTTTTAAATTTTATTCTGTTCAAGAGGAAAGAGGTGACTGAAGTACCAAATACTGATGTAAAAAATGTGGAGCAATGATGTGTGTACCGTGCTGAGCATTTGGACAGTAAAGACCTTTCTGTGACGCCTGACTCGCTGCTGAACCTGAGGGGACATCAGCCCTTGGCAGGAGGGGAAACCAGAGTTAAGGGTCTGGACTCAAATATGTTACAGCAAGAAAATTCAAAAATTTATCAAAAACTCAGTGCTTGAATTTCCCCTTTAGACTCAAGTACTGCAGGGCTTTTCCTTGTCCATATTATGCCAACTGCAGCAGCCACAAACAATGGGATAATGTGTAGAGTCATGGA
>VZRO01003187.1:384848-423516 GCA_013397915.1 Daphoenositta chrysoptera | reverse complement strand
AGCCCTGCCCTCTGGCACTGGGAAGCCATTCCCTGGGTCCTGGCCCTCCATTCCTTGGAAATTGTCTCTCTCCAGGTTTCCTGCAGCTCCTTCAGGCCCTGCAAGGCCACCCTGAGCTCAGCCCAGAGCTTCTCCTCTCCAGGCTGAACAATCCCAGCTCTCCCAGCCTTTCCTCCCAGCAGAGCTGCTCCATCCCTCTGCTCATCCTGGTGCCTCCTCTGGGCTGGCTCCAAAAGGTCCACGTCCTTCCTGTTGCAGTTTATCAGCCAGTCCTCGTTCTGAGGATTGCCACAATTATTGACTCTTCTGAATGAGCAGCAACCAAGACCTTTGTTCTGGTCCTCCCAGAGCAGATCTGATGGCTCAGTTGGAAGTTCCACTGTCAGATGTTAATGCTGGCGATGCAAATGGGCTTTAAATCAAGAGAATGCTTTGCTCTCCCATCCTGGGAACAGCAGAATCTCTCTCTAATGAGAGAAGAGAAGAACACGCTCCATTTCCAGCGTATTTTGTGACATTTTGTGTGGTACCTGGTGAATCCACTCTGTGGCCAAGTCTTGAGAACACCCAGCTGACTCAGTTGTTCTTGCTGCTTGTTGTCACTTCAGTCACAGAGCTACTGTCTGCTGTCTTACAGGTGTGTGTTTCCCCCTTGATCACTGATAACACCATTTAACTGTGTCGTACCTCCCATGTCTCCAGAGCCTCCTGTGAACCTTTCCCCAGTGCGAGGAGCCAAGTTCTTTTCCATAACGAATATGAGTTGGTGATACTTTCCCTCAGAATGCTTTGATAGCAAAATCAGGTAGTATTTCCTGTCAGTGAATGTGTCATGGACTCCTCCCTGGCCTTTAAATCTGTCAGGAAAGTAGACACGGACCCAGGTGCAGCTTTCACACATCCTGTAAAGGGATTTCATCCTCTACAAGAGGAGGGAATGCGACTCTTGCAGTCCTGGAGCACCTCCCATAATTTGCCCCCGGGGATGCAGCAGTCATGGGCAGGGTTTCAGACTGCAGGAAGCACATTTGCTTTCTTTCTGTGTTCAAGTAGCCAGTGCAAAGTTCAGCTCAGCCCTGTGGTTTCAACAAAAGCTGCTCTATGGGGCTGGGACATCGTCACACAGCACAGTTTGTGTTTCTGAAAACGGGGATAGGTTTAGGATATTTCTGTGAACTGGGATTTCTCCTGTCTGCTGAATTTCCTTTCCAAAATTCAGGATGTCACTGTCTCCTTGGCTGGTTCCTGCAAGGTTCCTCAGGCAGGGTTCAGTTTTCAGTAGCATTTGTGGAGCACTTCAGTAGATTCTCATTATGGGGAGCAGTTGGCAGTGACACACGGGGTGTGGCAAAGAGGTAGAGAGAATTCTCCCCCTCTGCTCTGCTCGGATGAGATCCCACCTGGAGTGCTGTGTCCAGCTCTGGATCCCAGCACAGGGAGGACATGGAGCTGCTGGAGAGAGGCCAGAGGAGGCACCAGGATGAGCAGAGGGATGGAGCAGCTCTGCTGGGAGGAAAGGCTGGGAGAGCTGGGATTGTTCAGCCTGGAGAGGAGAAGCTCTGGGGTGAGCTCAGGGTGGCCTTGCAGGGCCTGAAGGAGCTGCAGGAAACCTGGAGAGAGACAATTTCCAAGGGCTGGAGGGCCAGGACACAGGGAATGGCTTCCCAGGGCCAGGGGGCAGGGGTGGGTGGGATATTGGGAAGGAATTGTTCCCTGGGAGGGTGGGCAGGCCCTGGCACAGGGTGCCCAGAGCAGCTGTGGCTGCCCCTGGATCCCTGGCAGTGCCCAAGGCCAGGCTGGACACTGGGGCTGGGAGCAGCCTGGGACAGTGGGAGGTGTCCCTGCCATGGCAAGGGTGACACTGGCATCTTTCAGATCCTTTCCAACCCAAATCGTTCCATGATTCTCTACAGACGATGGAGTGATGAATGAGCCATAAATGTCTCTAAATATCTGTTTTTGTTTCTTCAGGACATTGAGCTGCGAGTTAAGTGGCCAAATGATATTTACTACAGTGATCTGATGAAGCTCGGTGGAGTTCTGGTCAACTCAACACTCATTGAAACAACATTTCATATTCTCATTGGTAAATATGTATTTTGAAGCTTTTCTGTGCTGGTTTTGTTTCTGGAGGATTTTGTTATCAATGTCTGTATCAGTAAAAATGGCAACGACAAGAACAAATGATGACAGCGGGCATAAGGAAACAAAGCACAACGTTATATCCAGAGGAAGCACAAAAAGTAAATGTTTTCATTCTTCTTAATAATTCCATATGCTTGACAAGGAAAACATAAATGCAGGCATCTGGATTGGTGTCGTAGAGTTCAAAGAAAGAGCTTTACATGGGAGAGGGAAATTGTCCTCCTTGATTTATGGCAAACCCAGTGGAATATATTGAAACCTCCATCCTTTTTTTCCAATTTATATGTTTCTTGTAACATGACAAATACTTTAATGAAGAACGTGCCTTTTAAATCAGAAGAAGAAGAGCTACATACACAGAGTAATGTTTTAATTTTTTAATTATCAAGATGTTTTTATCATCTCTAGCCTGATAATCATCCCGCTGTTTGATAAGGAAGTCTTTCCCCTATCCAGCAGCATCCCAGATCTGATTAGAAACCTATGAGATTCTGGTTCCAGAAGTAATTGTCTCTGCTGTGTCTAAAAAAATGGGAAGAAAATTCTTTAGCAAGTCTCAAAGGTTAAAGATAAAACGACAACGTTTGGTTGATACTTGAATGTAGCACAAGTAAAGTATCTTGCAAACATGGAGTGGTCATGATGTTGTTTCTATCAGAGTTCTGTCTTTTTAGAGGTGCAAACCAGCAAAAGAGTTGAAGAAATCACCTCCTTCTGTGAGACATGCTCAGACGTGACATTTTCTGTTCAATTTGTACCTTCATTTTGTAAATAATCTGCATCAAAAAAATGGAAATTGCACCGAAATTTAAGAAGCCTCTTTGTGCCCCATCAACCCTTTACAGCTTCCATGTTTTTCTACAGCCTGGTTAACACAAGGAAAGCAGAAACAGATCCAAAAATAGTTCATTATATCAAGTATCTTTTAAGCACTTTATATATTTGATTTGGACCTTGTATTTCTTACTCTAAACACCACTAAACACCAAAACATTCCACTTCAAATGGAGACTTTCTGTATCCCTTCTTTCTGATATCCGTAGGAGTCATCTGGTAGGTCTGAGGTATGGATAAATGTCCATTTTCATCAGTCTGTTTTCACCTGGGAGCTTTTAAAATTGCAACTTCCTTGCTCCGTGTGAATCCAAGGATCTTTTCCATCATTCCAGTGATGTGTTTTATTGGGAATGGTAGAGGAGAGTCACAACAAGTTTTTGTATGAGTAGGAGTGATGGGATTCAGCTTCTCCAACAGGAAAGGTGTGCCAGATCCATAACCTCTTTTCTGCAGTCATGCAGGATCCTTACCTAGACAGAATCCCAGAATTCCTGAGGCTGGAAAAGCCCTCCCAGCCCATGGGGTCCAAGCTGTGCCCAATGCTCATCTTGTCCCCAGCCCAGAGCACTGAGTGCCACGTCCAGGCATTGAACTCACTCTTTCCATGGCATTCCTGGAAAATCTCCTATAAATCAAGCTAATGCTGAAAATCAAGGATCATCTCTGTGGCTTCACTGCTCCAAGGAGAGTAAGATCAAAGACAAACTTGTCTTTCCAACTGCTCAAGGCCTCTCAGATGGCGCACTTCACGCTGAGACTTTTAAACACCGTTTTTAAAAAAAACCCGCCCAAAGAACCCTCTTTTTCCAATCTGAAATTTAAAATTGAAGAACTTGATGGTGTTGGGACTTCTGGAAGAGGAGTTCTGAGAAGAATACACGCCATTAATGTGAGGGCCAGACTCGGAGCAGGCGGAGGAGCCAAGCGCCAGTGGAATGCAGGGGACGGCCAGCGAGCGTGACCTGCGAACGCTCCTCTGCCTCTGCTCAGGCACGTCCAGATCCTCATGGATCCACCACTGGAACATCCATCAGCCACGTCAGCACTGCAGGGGCTGCTGAATGCTCCGTTCTCCCACGGACACTGCCGAGGTGCCCCCAGAGCACCGAGCACCTCGTGTTTCTCAAATTCCCTGGCTGCCTTTTCCCCTTTGCTGTGTTCATTTCCAGGTTTTGTGCTTCATCAGAGCTCCTGGTCTCCGGGTGTGTGTTGTGTCCCAGTTTTTGGATTGCTGAGCGGTGATCCTGAGGCTGCTGAAGGACCCCAAGGCCCCGTGATGCCCTGCCAGGACCAGTCACAGCTTAATGGCCAGGGTGTCTCTCTTCCCTCGTGCTGTATCGGAGTGCAAACGGCTGGGTTGGGATTTGCTGGCACAGCTCCTTGGATTTTCCAGTTCATTTTCCTTTATCTCTTTCCAGTAACCCATTTCAGCTCATTTCCACAGGACTGGTGTGTTGGGAGCACTGGACCTTGTTTGTGTGCACTCTCTGACTTGTTAAAAATCAAAAACTCCTTTTCACTGAGGAGATCCTTCTCCTCAAAGTTAACACAAATTACCTCTATATATGAATTATTAATAGCAAATTTAGTAAACAAGGCACTGCACCTCCTTGCAGATGGAGCTGCATCAGGTCCAAACCTGATTGACAGACAGCGGGTTTTATCCCAAATATCTGAGGAAAGAAAAAAACCCCAAATTATTAGGAGAAAAAAATAAACAGGTAATACAATATATTTCTTTACATCCCTCGAAGCCTGTTCCAGCAGGCTGCAGAAAAGGCCCCAAGAGCCATATTTAAACGAGGGAGGCATTCTGCCAACATTATTCCAGCTGGAGAAATCTCAGCGAGAGGCTTGAGGCTTCTAAAGGATATGCTGTGGTGAGATAGATTAAGCAAACTGGAGTCTTACAAAGTTAAAGTCAAATCTTCTGGGCTTTGCAGAGCAAGCCAAACAAGGCTTATCAGCTGATGGAAAAGGCTGGATTTTTGGAAAGGGCACTCAGCTCACTGCAGTAAACAGAAATGTCTCTGAGCTAAATGTTAGACTGGAAGATAAAACTCCATCTTAGAGTAGGATCAGTTGTTCTCTGAGGGGGCTGAGGACATGGCAGCTTCCAGGGAGTAAAAGAATGTCTCACTGGGATGGGTTTGGAACCAAGGTGCAGGTTGTCCTCTTCCCAGCCCTCACTGATGGGCTGGGGTGGGGTTGACAGGCTGTCCTGGATTTGCCTCTGTGAATCTGAGGAGGCATTTTAAGGGCAAGGACCAAAATGTGACCTGAGAACTGGAATTACAGGAGTGAGAAGATGGAAAGGTGTAAGAGGGTGAATTAAAGCAGCTCTGGGAGCCATCCTGAGGGATGATTGTGTGGAGCAGGTGAATTAAGTGCTGGCTGTGGTGGTAACAAAGAGTTTGTCTCTTTTGATTGAGTCCTTCTCTTCATCTTCTCCAGGCTTTGGGTTTAATGTGAATAACAGCAACCCCACCATCTGCATCAACGATCTCATTGCAAAGTTTAACAAGGAAGAGGGGACAGAGCTGAAGCCTCTGAGTGCAGACTGTCTCATTGCAAGGACTGTGACTGTGCTGGAGAGGCTCATAGAGGTTTTTCAGGAGAAGGGGCCCAATGGAGTTCTTCCCCAGTACTACAAGTATTGGATACACAGGTAAGAATTACATTCTTCTCAAAGTTTCTTTTAATAAAATTGGTAGAAGAACTCATGGATATTTTGTCTTTTTCCACTAAATTCCCTTTAATACGTGTGAATAATTAAAATACACTCCCAAACAGGATTCACATTTTTAAGGGAGAATTAAAGTAGCACATACCAAAATCAGTGGACTAGCATGAGTTAAAGAAAGTTTCCAGGTATTTTACATCTATCATCTCCAAACAAAGCGAATTGGGAATGATTTGTTTTGAGATGCATGAAACTGCTGTACTTTTAGGGGGGTTAAAAAAAAAAGACTGTTTGGATTAACTCCCAACTCCATTTGTTCCACTAAAGGAAATTAAAGCAGGTGGAAAACGCTGCTGAAACTCATTCTGTGTAAAGAACAAGTGAGGTGGGAAATCAAATATTCTGTTAGAGGGTGAAGCCCTTCCTGTGAGGGTGGGCAGGCCCTGGCACAGAGCAGCTGTGGCTGCCCCTGGATCCCTGGCAGTGCCCAAAGCCAGGCTGGATGGGGCTGGGAGCAGCCTGGGACAGTGGGAGGTGTCAGGGTTGGAATGGGATGATCTTCAAGGTCCCTTCCAACCCAAACCATTCTGGGATCCACCCAGTGATTCTGAGGAGTGCTCTGAGGTGGTTGGGGCCGTTGGGTGTCCGTGGGTTGCTGACAGAGCTCTCTGTGTCGCAGTGGGAAGCAGGTCCGGCTGGGCCACGAGGAGGGCCCGGTGGCCTGGATCGTCGGGATAGATGACTATGGATACCTCCAGGTGCACGAGGAGGGCCAGGGCGTCGAGTCTGTGCACCCGGATGGCAACTCCTTTGACATGCTGAGGAACCTCATTGTCCCCAAGCACTGACAGCCCTCAGGGAGCTCCTTGGGACCGGGCACCGTCACCGAAACCTGCGCGAGGTGGGACGGGTCGCTGAAAGTTTGGTTTTTCCTTCTGATTTTCTGCTGTTTCTGTGTTTGCCAGGGGTAACTTCAGCAGTTGGAAAGAGGTTGTGGTTTCACAGCTGAAGGCCTTTATTCTTTTTCTTAACTTTAAAACACAATTATGTTGCCATTCTTTGTAAGGATCTGTTCTTTGAGAGGAATCTGGCTGTAAAGGAGTATTTGCAGTGAACAGAACTTTTTCTTCATTTACACCCTGTACTGGAGAGACTGAAGTGGCTAAGTATTTCCTTTTTTTTTGTTTCTGTGTTTTTGTGGTACTTTAGCACAGTGCAGGACAATATTTACTTTGTACTTCATTTTTTTAAAACTAAATTCTGATTTTTGTGTTGTCTGCACTAAAACCAGCTGGAACATCATCTATTCCTGAATTGCTGGGATCACCACTGTGCTCAATTCTAGGTCTACGTGAAGATCCATACTGATTTGGTTCTTCTCTGTGTAGACCTCTACAATAATTTACCAACCTGTGCTTTGATCTCAGGTCTGCAACTCTTAATGGCTGCCTTGAGCTTTTTGGGAGAGTATTCCATCAGCACTTAGGTGCTGTGCTTGGTTATCCAAGTGACTTGCACTCCACTGTCCTAAGTCAGTTGGATCTGAGGAAATAATCTCATCTGTCCTTTAAATCATTGTTTTCCAAGAGGTTTCAACCCCTGGAAGCAAAACCCACTGGAGCAGTGTCACACCCAGGTTATTGTAGAATCCCATTATCAGGGGAGGGAGCCTCTAATTAATTTAGAATTTAATGGTAATTATATTAGGATCTCAGTGAAGTTAATTGAATAAATAAAGGGAATTAACAAAATTCCTTGCTGCAAACAACTACTCCAGTGAAGAAGATAAATCATTCCCCTGTGTCCAAATTCTCTTCTGTAGTACTGCTGTCACCCCCTTTCCCAAGCCACTGTCTGGTTTTGCTGCTAAGCACTAAAAGCAAGAGCTTTTCCACCTGCTGACCTGAAAGCAGCTCATTTTGGGGCTGTCTGCACATTCCCAGGTGGGGGGAACAGCCTGGGAATTCTCCTGGAGAAGCCACGTGGGAGCTCCGGTGCCTCAGCGGGGTTTTCTCCCAAGGAGACTTGGCCACCACAGCTCCCCAAACCATTCTGTGCAAAACAGGTTTGTCCAAGGTGTGATGTGGCCACATTAATTTCTTTTTTTTTCATGGAGAATCAGCCAGATGGGTTTCCAGAGAGGAAACTACTGTCTGCCAGCCAGAAATGGGGTTTTTAGGTTAAAGTTCACCTCATAAACAATCCAAATATTTTAGATTGTTTCAGCTACAAAGCCAAGAAGTCTTAAAACAAGGAAACTTGTCTGTAATGGTAATTTTGACCAATCCTCACATATTAGGGTTTAGGTGGTTTGGCAGCAAGAGTAGAAATTAAGTTTTCCCTGTTACATTTAGGGTTTTATGCTCCATCTCACAGAAGATTTGTCCTGATTGTCCATACCCTGCTGGGTTTTTTTCTCCCATAATTATGTGAGGCTGCACACCAGCATCTCCTAGAATTGCACAGACAGCTGTTAATTGCCATAATTAAATTTATCCACCAAGTTTGGCTTTTTCACACCAGATGCTTTCAAAACTGCTTCGGGCTGAGAATGTTTGGCAGCTACCTTTGATTCAGAATTAAATATTGATGCATGTTGTAATCAACTGAAACTCCAGTCTGGCTTAATGAAGCTTCAATAAGAAGAAGAAACCATATATTTATATATAGATCTATAAAAAATGTGTGTGCACATGCACACTCACATCTTCCTGGTGCATCCTCATTTCTTTTCTGCCTTTTCCTTCATGAGCAACCTGTGCTGCTGCAGGAAAGCAGAGCTCTGGTGCTGCTTTTCCAACCACAGAGCTTTACAAAACCTCACCTTAACCCAGAGTTTGTAGCTAAAACTCTCTCAGCTTTAGGATTTGCCTGTAGGAAGCACCTTTTTGGGTTTGTTCATATTCCAGACAGACTGGGAAGTGCCTGTAGGGATTTAACAACCAGCTCATGCCTCTGGCTGGGACTTGAGTGGCTTCCTGAAAACATGTTCTCCCTTCACCAAGGACAAAAAAAGATGGGGAAAAGGATAAAACATGGGAATTTTGGAAGGGCAGAATGGATTTGTAGAGCTGCAGAGGCTGAGCAGCAGCAGAGGGATTTTTTTAACAGCAAAATGCTGCAACATTTCGTGGTTGCTGTTGGTCCTTTTGTAGCTGCCTTAATGATGAGCTGGTTCTGTTCCCACTTGGAATTGTCAGGTTATTCCCAAAATTTTTGCATTGGGAAGAAACTCAGCGTGGAATTTCCTTCCCACAAGGGAGAACTGCCCAAACCTGGATGTGCCAGAGCACAGGGGGTGCTGTGGGAACCACTTTGCCTTTTGGGGTCTCAGACTTCCAGCCTGGATTTGGAGGAAGGGTTTGTTGCTTTCCCTTTGGAAGAACCAAAGACAAGGAGAATTCCCATGGGACATCCTGCAGCTGGATAAAGTCCTTTGAGATGTGGATGAGTCCTTGGAGAAGTTTCTGTCAGGTAGATGGGAAGCACAGGAGTCTGACTCTTCCTCTGCCAAACTCAGCACGCCCACAAAGCCACAACATTTTTGCAGGAAAATCCTTGTTTTTCTTGTTCTTTATGTGTGATGGACAAATGTGGTGTGGGATGTCCCTGGATGGGGGGGATGGAGAGATCCAGACAGCTTCAGGCTCGGGAATAATGCACTGAAAATGTTTCATTTCGTTCAGCTGTCTGGGTTAGTAAAACACCTCTTCCATTGTGAGGCTGAGGTCATCTCTTAAACTATTTTCTTGATGAAGTGCTTTCAAAAAACCCATTTATTACGCTGTCCAGAGATCTGTGACTTCATTTTTTTATTTTTTTCCTCCTGGCCTCTGCTCGAACATTTCTCATGGTGAAAACATTTGTGGGAGTTGTTTATTGATAGGAAAACCTCTGGGTGTGTTGGCACGTGTGCGTGTCCAGGGTGGGTCCTGCCCAGTCAGCAACAAAGCTGCTTCCAAAGATTGGAAAAAGTAATAATGTGCTTCACATTTCAGAGCTCAGGCAGCACATCTCGCTTCTAGTAAAGGTTTTATAAGACTTCAGAGCTTTTTTTTTTTTTTTTAAATATATCCAACAAATCAAGGGCTATTACCTGGAAATAATATTAAAGCATTTAATTCTTTCTGCTGCTGCTTCACAAAAATTCATTTCTTCGCTTTCTCTGATTCAGCTGCATCAGCAGGCTAAGAAAAATTACTTTGTGCAACTCCTTTGGAGCTCTCTCTCTAATCAAAATACCTGTCATGGGCAAGATTTGTGCTACTTCCTGGGGGTTTGATAAAAACATTTGCATGTCTAAGTGGTGCTGGGGATGCACTGCCTTGATCAGACACCAAAGAAATTAAATCTGGGCCCAGGGAAGAGCAGAGGTCAAAAAATGATGGAGAAAAGAGAACTGCAGGGAAGAATTGTCAAGTATTGAGTATCTCATTAGTGATTCTGTGTTATTTGCATCCTCCAAGTGTCTTCATTTAAAATGCACTGTGGCAAAAATTCAATAAATTGAAAAAAAAAATCTGTGTGTTTTCTAGGACATTAATTATCAGTTATAGAACACGTCACAGCTGAAATAAATTTTCAAATCTGCACCGTTGTCCTTTGTGAAATGCTTTGTTTTGGAGCTAAGAAAAAAAGAGAAATCCAACTCAGTTTTCCTTTGGCTACAGGATTTTATTAACATTTTAACAGTTTTGTTTTACATAATAAATAAGCAAAAATGCTTTACATTTTCAGGGAATACATATATAATTCTGAGCATGAATAGGTTGGTTGGGTTGCGTGCTTCTTCACCTACACTTGCCAAATAGCTTTAATCTGCATCATATAAAAAAAAAAACCAAACAAAAAGCAAAACCTAACATTCAGGAAAAAAATGGAATAATAAAATTTCCTCTGTGGCATTTTTGAAGTGCGACTGAAACGCTGAAAAAAAAGAATTTATGTCCTGTTTTGAAATTTCTGGAGAAATTCTGGCAGATTTCCCATTCATTTGCACTTTCAGTGATAAATTCCCCAATTTTGCACTCGTTGTGCTTCATTTCCTTAAATTACCTTTTTTTTAAATCAGAGGGTACAGAGATCTGGGGACAAATCTGTGCCCTTGTCACCTTATTTTACTTCCATTGCACTGCTTCCATTAAGAGGATGAAAACTTGGAGACCTCAATCTGGGATTCACTTTGCCAGCTTTACCTTGGTCTCGTGGCAGGGGGTTGGAATGAGATCTTTGAAGTCCATCCCAACCCAAATTTTCTGTGATTTTGGTAAAATACTCCCTCTTTCACTCTCTTTCTCCCATTTTCCATGATTTTCTTGCCAGGTCTGAACTCCCCTGAGAGTTAAAATCCTGTGGAATCTCACGACAAAGGTGTAGCTCAAATACTACAGAGAAATGAGGTTATTTTTCATCATATATTTCAATTCCCATTCTCCTTCAGTGCCATAATTTTTTTTCCTTATTAAAAACATTTTTCCTTATTAAAACCATTTTTCATTATTAAAACACTGCCCCTGTGATGGCAGTGCCCTGCTCTGCAGTATGAGTGTGCTGAGAACATCTGTAATTTAACTGACCAAAAATCCTGGTTTCCTCCCAATATAATTTACTCGCAGGTGGGAACACGGGATTCCTGTTTTAATTTTGGAGTGGCAGGAAAAAACATCTTTCACACATTTGCTTTTGCCATCTTTTCTGAACCTCCCCCTGCATTATCAGCTGTGGGTTGGTAATTGGTTCATTATTGCCTCACAGGGAAATTTCCTGTGCTTGGGCATCACCTCCCCTAAAACACCTGGGGGAGAGTGATGGAACACCTCCTCTGCTCAGGCTCCTGGAATAAAGCCTGGAAATGGGAATAACAAGGTGGAAAAACATCGTGCTGAAAAATATCAGTGGCGTTTTTTCAACCAAAGCCTGATTTTTGTGTTTCCATAGGACTTCCAGGAGCACCAAAATGCAGCAGTGCCACTAACGAGGGAGAAAGGGCAGCAGGAGGGGTTGGGCTGGGGTTTCTTTTTAATGATGCCACCGATGCCAGGGGCTCCTTTGTAGGGCACGGGTTTCGTTTAATTGAAGACAATTAACCCAGGAGTCTTTGTGTAATTCTCTTCTCAGGAGTTGGGGTCATTTATGAGGAGCAGAGGCTGGGAGGGCTCTTAACCACAGCCACTGGAAAGGCAACTGGTGTCTCCTGGCTTTGATTTATGGGGTCAGGACGATTATAATCCACATTTACAGCTTTTCTGGAGACTTGCCAGCCTCTCCAGCATTAAACAAACCGAGGTTACAGGGGGAGTGACTGTGCTGGGTTGGTTCTGTTTTGGGTTTTTTTTTGTAATCACTGATTTGGCTTTTTTTGTTCTATTTAGCACAAAATGTATTTTTCCTGCAATTGAAAAAGTCAGACAACTGAAAGTGTTCAGTTCAAGCTCACTTGCAAGTGAACATTAACTTGATAATAAAACCTTCTCTGTTAACTTTTAATAGAAAGCAATGAAAATGCTGAAAATTGTTTTAAAACATTTGCCTTTAAGGTATTTTTGTGTACTTACAGCATTAAATATTCATACACAGAAGGAAATAACTTTATTATTGTATTCTAATGGAAAGTTCCCTGCCCATTTCAGGGAGTTGGAACTGGATGAGCTTTAAGGTCCCTCCCAACCCAAACCTTTCTGGGATGAATTGTTGCTGCAGAGAAAAGATGGAATATTTTTAGGACTGAGTATTGCATGATGATTTTTCTGACAAGGTGCAATCCCATGAGCAAGTGTTTTTTTCATATTGCATAAGCCAGGTAGGAATTTTCTTCAAAGAATCATGGAATGGTTTGGGTTGGAAGGAACCTTAAATCTCATCCAGTTCCAACCCCTGCCATGAGGGAACCTTCCACCATCCCAGGCTGCTCAAGGTTTCTTCAGTGAAGTTCTCTTCAGAGTCTGATGAAAGAGTTTGGAAAATTCTGAATTAGGCTTGGGTTGGGGTAAGAAAGGAGCTGAGTGTGATGCCTTAGGTTTTAACTTCCATATTTTTCAAATTCTGCACTGCCTGGTGTGTAACTCTGAAGTTTGGTGTGGGCTGTTGTATTCTGCTCTCTCGTGCTGGTCAGACAGAACAAACCTCTCTGGGTTTGCTCTCCAAGGACACCCAGGCTGTCCTGGGCCCAAAATGTGTAAACCAACATCTTAGAAGGGGAATGAGCTTGGGGAAATTACATCATTAACTGAAGCTTTAATTGGAGAATTAACCCTGATATGCAAACGGACCAAACTTATAAAAGTGTGAAGAACCCATGACCCAGGGCCCATCTTGGGTGCCGCCCTTGGCCGGCCCAGGGTGCACCTTTGAAGGCCCTTCCAATAAATACCTGCCTTTATTCCCTTATCCCTGTCTAGTCTCTGTTTCTAGGTGGCCTCTCAGGCATCAAGTGGGATCTACAGCAACATTTATTGTTTAGGGGGTCTTTTATTGTTTTATCCACACACCACACTTGGGGAAGTGGCTGAAAACCACTGTGGGCTGTGTCGTCAATTAAACTCCCACAGATCCATCCTCTACAAAGAATTAAAAATTAAGGAGTGGAAATCTATTCCTGGCTGGCTGGGCCAAATGTGAGTGTTCCAAATATGCTGTTTGGGATTTGTGAAGTGCTCAAATCGGGGAATTCCAGCCCTACCTTTGTGCTGACAACAGGATTTATGCTGGAGGAAGTTCAGTGTGTTAAGAGCTGGGCCTTTCAAAGCTCACAATTCTACTGGTAAGTTTAAAATAAGGCATAAATGTTCATTATTCTCTTGGCTATAAAGAAAACATTTCTGGTGCTGTTATTAAGACGTATTTGTGACTAGCTGGGTTGAAAATCTGCACAGCCTTCCCCCAGAATACTCAGGGAAACACAGGATTTAGGAGTTTCCTTTTCTTATTTGTGGGGAATTAGTTCCTGCTCCATAATTTGTCCCAATTTGCCATGACAAGACCTGTAACCCTGTAATACCTATCTTTGTACCTATTAATTTGTCATATTGTCCCTTGTCAAGATAAATGGCGGTGGCAACAATCTCAGAACACCAAAATCTCTGTTCAATAAATCAAATTTAGGGTTGATTTATTTAGTTTTAAAACTTTTTGGTAATTAATAAATAAGCTTTTTTCCTGTTTGGGGAGTACAGCTGTGTTGTGGTTGCTCAAAATCACCACTCTCTCAACAAAGTCCACTTGTCAGGGAGTTGGGTGGAGAGTTGATGCAAGGTTTCACACAATTTGTCAAAAAAACCCTAAACTAGGATGCATATTTTATGATAATGATTTAAAAAAAAATCTGTAGTTTATTTTAAGGAGGGGTCAGGGAAAAAAAAAAATGTTCTTCATATAAACCTCTGCATATAACACCTCTCATTTCCTTTTGTTGCACACTATAGAATAACAAAAATAAGATCTGGAACTTGGCTTCTCCCTGGCACCAGAGCTTTCTCTGGGACACGGAAGCACGGCAGGGGATGGAGGGGATTTTCATGGCCACTGGGACTCGTGGCCTGCCAGGAACTCACCAGTTTGTCCCTCACTGCCCTCCAGCTTTGCTCAGTAAATGTCACCATCTTTCCTCATGCTTTTTTTTTTTTTTTTTGCAAATCATTACAGTTTGGCTTCTTAATTAAACACAAAACCCTCCCATGCTACCGTCACCTGCCGTTGGCAATAATTACAGAGGTCCCAATATAATGGGGTAGTGCAGATTCCTTGTGGGTTTCCGGAGAAGACGCTGAGGAGGGGCTTTGGTTTTTGTAAATAAACGTGTTGACTTCCTCGGAATTGTAGCCGTAATTTTCTCCCGCGTGTCCCGTGGCCGTGCAGGAGGAAGTTTGGAAGGCTCCGTGCTTGGCCAGCACGTGGTGGTAGTTGAGGAGCACGAAGGGGACTTGCCCAGAGGGCCTCACATCCATCAGCCGCTCGCCTTCGGCCTGGTGGTCGAGCTTCGCGCTCATCCTCTCGCCGCTGTCCAGCTCCTCCAGGCTCGCCGGGTGGTGGCCGATGTGCCCAAACTTGGGGTCTTTGACACAAATCCTCCTGCTCTGCTCGTAGACCGAGGGCACGGGCAGCAGGTGGCTCAGCTGTCCCATGGCTTTGGCCTGGCAGCACTCGGATTTGGGCAGCAAGGAGCTGGAGAAAGAGCCCTCGTTGATGCTCATTTTGTCTTGCAGGTCTCTGCTAAAAGCCAGCTTGTTCTCCTCTTTGATGAGGTGGGCGGGGGGCTGGAGCCTGGGCTCGGATTTGTTGTGTTTCCCGATGCCAGAGTCGAAAAGCTCCTCTTTGTACCTGCCCGGCACGGGCGCGGTGCAGCTCGGGAAGGCCTCGGGCAGAGCGTCCTGGCTGTACCTCCTGTTGGACAAGGGGACTGGCAGGGAAGAGAGAATGAGTTAATTACTGACAACGAGCCTTCCGAGTAATTGTAAATCACTGGCATTATTATCGTAGTTAAAGCAGGGGAATTAAACCAATGAAATAGTAGGAAATCTTCCCCTTAAGTAAGTTCTTTTCAGAGATCTATCAAAAGATTTACTAAAAGCTGCATAACATTGGTACCTATCAATGATTTTGTAATTAAAATAATGGAATTATTTTAATCATATAATGATAACCAGAATAAACAGAAATAAACTCTATAAACTGAATTTATTCTTCCCGTCGCTGTGGGAGTGCATTGGACACTTGTCCTTGCAAGGAGAACATCTGACTCCTAGACTGGACTCAGTGATCCCAAAGGTCTTTTTATTTTACAGAATTATGTTGATTCTGTAATTCATGGTATTTATTTGGGGTATATTTAATATCTAGATAGGCTATTAGAAGGTGACATGTGGTTATCTAATTAATGAAATCTCTTTGGGTCACGTTAAAGACTTTGCTTTTTCCCTTGGAAAAACTGATACCAGATATTAAAAACATCTCTTGAAAAGCAAAATAAACACCTCTTCAGTAATGCTGTGTCTCTGTTTTTAAGATATTACCATGTAATAAAGGCAGTTAATAATATAAATAGAAGTTACAACATGCACCGGGACTTTGAACGGGGGAGAAAAAATTGGGTATTCTTAGAAAATCAGAAGCCAAATTCTTAATTTCTCAAGAGTATGAACCAAGAATGTCTATTCAGGCTTTTCCTCTAAAATATATTGAGCAGTCTCAGTTTTCTCCTCAGTTTCTGCATGGCAGCTGAACTCTTGAAGCAATTTGAGTTGTTTTGATCATTTTTTGCTTGGCTTACAAAGCTTTTCCTTTCTGTACACCCCTATCTACAAATGGTGAGAGAAAAGGCCCCTGCTTTTCTCCCGTACCATATGAGTAATCATTTTTTTGCACTCTCCTATGAACAGTTTGTGAGTTAAACAACTCCTCCAAGGCACATTTGAAAGTTTTATGTTAAAGGAAAAACGACACACTGAGCAAGTTTCTCAAGTTAGACCCAAACTCTTGTTTTGTGTGAGGTTCACTGGAAGCCCTGGCCACTTAAGTGCCTTGTTTAAAAATGGATTTTCTGTTTTTCTAACAATTTTATTCAACATCTTAAAAGTTTTGGAGCTCCCCTCTATTGGTTGCTGATGTAACTGTGCCCATTAACAATTAAATATTCCCTGTGCTGTAATAGACTGGCAAAGCCTTCATGGATACCAGAGGAAGCAGAAATAGCTCAATTGTACCTTTTTTTTTATATATGCAGAGCTCCATTAATTTCAGAGGGAGTTGCACCACGTAATTAACACCAAAATTTAAACAGGAATCTGGTTCCAATTTCTTCTTCACCCTCCAAGAAAAAATGACCTTTCCAGTTATTCTTCTCCATTTCTAAGTATATGTTTTTTCCCAAGAAGTAGAAGCTGAAGGAAGCTGAGTTCTCATCAGCTGTTGAAAAATGGCCCTTTCAGATCCCAGATCCAGCCAGAGTTCAGCCACGTGCTTCAGAATAGCTTGGAAATTTTACTGGTGCAGTTCACTGCTCTGATTTTAACTCCACATTTGGTGTTTTTACTGTGAAATAAACAGAGATGCTGAAAGCTACTGAAATATAAATAATAATGGTTTAATGATCAAGTGTTCTGCGTTTAAGATGTCCACAAGGGGGATGGGTTTGTCCTCCTTCAGTGCAGAGTATTTCACTTTATGGCTCTTCTCCGATCCCTGAACAAAATATTGTCCTTTTCCATTTTTAGAGCCCAAGAGAACCTGGAAGAAGCTGAAGTATCACAGCCACCACTTGGCCTCTGCCCTGTCACCTTTAATTTTGTAATCTCAAATCCTGCTGGGCTGAGGATGAACCAGCAGGTTGTAAATCACAGAATCACAGAGTGGTTGGGTTGGAAGGGACCTTAAAGCTCGTCCCATTCCCACCCCTGCCATGGCAGGGACACCTTCCACTGTCCCAGGCTGCTCCCAGCCCCAGTGTCCAGCCTGGCCTTGGGCACTGCCAGGGATCCAGGGGCAGCCACAACTTCACCTGGGCCAGGGCATCCCCACCCTGTGGGTAAAAAATTCCCTCCCAATCTCTAATCTGACCCTGCCCTCTGTCAGTTTAAAACCATTTTCCCTTGTCCTGTCACTCTCTGCCCCTTTAAAAAGTCCTTCTCCCTCCGGTTTATCCTCTGTGTCAAACAAGGCCAAGATATAACAGGTTTTAACACAACCCCTGCCCATGAAAAGACATTTTTTAGATTATCCCAGTCTCTGTGCTGTGTCCTGGTCTGAACCCTAATTTCAAGTCATGCAAGGCACGGGCTGATTGTTCTTTGTTATTCTCCCTCCAGAAACAAAGGTGAGACAGAATCATCTCCCAGACCTCTTTGTCTCCAGTGGACTCCCCTTTGAAAAATGTCATTTATTTCTTCCAGCAGGCACTGGTTAAACCCAGGGAAGTTTTTTTCACAAATTCTCTCAGTCTTTTTCCTCATTTCCTGAGTTTTGTGTGATTATTGCCACAAAGCTTCACACAGGTAGTTCAGAAGGGCCAACAGCACCAGTGAGTGACAAGCAGCTCCTGTGGTGCCCACAGCAGCAGTTTCTCCATTCCAGGGTACAAAGGAAACTTCCCTGACCAAGAAAACAGTTGCCTTCACTGAAATGATTTTTTATTTTTGATGACTAGGCCAGCTGGGAAAAAGTGGAAGAAGCTTCAAAACCAGATCCTGAAGCAGAAACATCTGATTTGCAGGCAGTTGTATCTGCTACGTGCTTCTTCAGAGCTTTGATGGCTTGGCACGATCATCCTCCAATCTCTGATCTCTCCAAAAGGAGCTATTTTCCATGGAGAAAAATGTCTTTGGCCCACGGCATTTTTGGCAGATGCTGCCGTGGATGTGATGTGGAATGGCCCTCGCATCCAACCCGGCTGCCAGATGTCATATTTGGCATTGCCTTTGGATCGAAGATGATGATGCTAAGCAGATCCTCGCTGCTTTGAAGCTCCCTGGCTGTCAGTTCTCCAGTGAGCCACTGGAAAAAAGCAGCAGTTGACAACCCAAGGATGATCAGATGCGATTCGCAGCAAAAAAAACGTCGCTTCCAAAAGTTCAGAATTCAGCAAAAGTGCAACAGCGCTGACTCCACTTGAGGAGGAAACGAGGCTGCAAAAATTGGTTGTGAATCCTGTTTGTTGGGGATGCTCTGTTTTCCTTTCCCCTTTTGCCATGATCTCTGGCCAGGCCTGCGTTTGACCATATTTTTTTCCTCCTAAATAATGCAACTCAAAGTGCTTCTGCAGAGAATTAATTGTAGCAAGCCAGCTTTTGTCAAATGCCCAATAAATATCCATAATAAATATCCATGAAAATGCATCAAAATGCTCAAAAGAGAACCCACATATCCTAGCTCAAACAGCAAAACCTTCAGTAGAAGCAGAACCAGAAATAAGGACTGCTGGTACTGCAGCTCCATTTTCCTCCTGAAGAGGAAATGGTGATGTGGAAAGAGATTGAAAAATAGCAGCAGTTTCTTGCAGGTTTTTTATTAGGATTTTATTTTTTACCCTATTCCTGCACACTTACTGGGGATTTACTTCAGTCTTTATCCTTATCCTTGGAAGATGTCAATTTTTGGGGTTTTTTACCCCACAGCATCTTTAGAAAGGACAAAACCATTTCCTATTTTTGGTCTAAAACTCCTCATTTTCCCCCAAAGTCCACAACAGCAACCAAAGGAAGAAGCAAATTAGAGGAACACAAGCTGAGGAAAAGCATTTAACCTGCTCTAGGCTGTGAGCAGAGCTTTGCTCTTGCTCATTTTCAACCTAAACACAGAAAAGTGAAATAAAATGCTGCTGTCAGTGAGGTGAGGTCCATCATGGGTGAGGTCAAACCATCCTGTGAAGGACAAAACCCCAGGCAGAAATTACTTGCTGCTCTGTGGGAAATTTGATATCTGATATCTGATTTTTTGATATCTGATTGAAATATTTTGATACCTGATTAAATCTGAAATTTGATATCTGATACTGTCTTCTGTCTGATGGGGCAAGCTCAGCTTTGAATATCTTTATATTTTAATATATTTGTATTTTAATATTCCCTTTGGATCTTGGGTATCCATGCCCCTAAGTGAATAAATGATTCTGGTACCCAAGAGCCTACCTTGAGACTTCTTTATTTTTTTATTTTAAATTTCCATTGCTGCTTCCTCCATTCCAAGAAAGGAGGGTTACTATCTGACTTCACAGCAGTCCTCATCATTGATTTTTAATTAATGAAAATTATATGTGTAGGTAGATGTGGATGAGATCCACGGATTGGCTCTGGATTGGAAAGGGAGAAACTGGAGTGCTGCTTAAAGGTGTTTCATGAAGGGTTTCCTGGGAGTTCTGTAGCAGCTGATCTGAATTCTGCACTTGTTGATGTTCTCTGACACTTTCAGATACACCTTAAATCACAAAAGAACTCCTGTATTTAATATGACTGAATAAACTAGGATGTGGTGGGGTTTTATATTTTTTGCATATTTTTGTAAAAGGTTTTTGTACAATTCTCAGTTTCTGAAAATAAAGCAGGGAAGAGGGGGGAAATCCAGGCAGACCAAGGCTGGTTTTGCTAAAATCAGCAGCAACCTGAAATCTCAGCAGAACTTTCAAGGCTCATTCTTGAGAGCAGTTAAATTCAGATCTGTGTTTGGCCTGAAGGGGAAGCTGGATCAGGGAAGCAATTAATGCTATTAATTGAGTTAAAGATATGCTTGACACCATCCTGAAATAGCCTGAATTGCCCCAGTCTGGTTTGTCCAAACATTTTTGGTTTTTTAGATGGTTAACATTGTTCCTTGCCCATCACAACTTGATTCAGGTTTCCTTTTTGAGTTGGGGCAGCTGTGAGACCAGGAGTGTTTATAATGAGAGATCAATCTCTGCCAAAACCACTGCAATAAACCCTGTTCTGGTTGAATACAGGGGAAATAAATGGGTTGGACAAGATGATCTCCAGAAGTCCTTTCCAACCCTAATTATTCTGTGATTCTGTGATTAGAGGGTATTTTGAGCATCTTTACATTTGGTTATTTTATGATTTTTCAAGGTTATTTCTTATAGGTTTCCAGCTCAGAGAAGTCAATGCCTTCCTTCAAAGCATTTCTATCCCTGACATCTGTGCAGGGAAATAATGCAGGTGATGGGAGACATTTTCAAATTCAGAATTATTACCTAGTAAAGCAGAATTATTACTCGGTAAAGTAAAGACATTCAGAGTGGCTTCATGCTGAGAAAGGAGAACTTTCAACTTTTATGGAAATAGATGGTGTTTATTTTAATTTCTGTATTAAAATTATCAAAAATTATCCTGGAGCTGAAGTTGATTTTGTTTCCATTTGTCTTCAGCCATGACTTACCTGAGAAACTCCACTTGAATAACTCTGAGGGTGCAAAACATGAGGGTAAACTCTGCCAGTATTGAAGGAGGAGGTCTCACTCTGCTGCTCTGAGAGTGATTCTGCTGAGTGCATTTTTGCAACTGACGCTTTGATAATATTCCCAATCAAGTGCTGATGGCAATGGGAAGAAGGAACACGGGATAGACCATAAATACCACGGTTGTCACACTTCACTGCCTCTGATTTTCCGTGTTGCCTAACCCCGTTTTCAACCCGCAAACACAAACCCTCCCTCCGTCCAGCACGGCCGAGCTTCTCTTTGCTCAGAGCGACACCCACCTTCATAACTCGGGGCAAGGTTGTGCCTGATGATGTTCACTGGCTGCTCGGGAAGGTTTTTGGATGGTGTCTGGCTGCTGGGCACCAGCGAGTTGGCGTAGTGCCACTGGCACTCGCCGTTGCTCTGCAGCGCGCCCAGGAAGAACCGCGCCACCTCGCAGGGCGCCCCTTGGGCCTGCCCGAACTTGGCAGGCAGCATTTGCTTCTTGCCACTGAAGACGTGGGAATCCACAGGGAAGTGTCCATAGTGGTAGGAGAAGGGCAGGCTGTAGGGAGGGGCGTACAAGAGTTCGCTGTTTTCTGAATGGAAGTTCTGTTCCTGAATGGCGGCGGCGCTGGCGGCGGGGCTGGAGCGCCAGCTCCCCACCTGGCTGCATTCCAGTTTGTCGGCTTGGAATGAGCTGTATTGCTGGGGGAAAGAGGGGGGACAGAGCAGGGGTAGAGAGTTAAAGGAAGAGCTTTTATAGGGAACTACAGAGCACATCAGACAGGCACCCAGAGCTGGGCCTCGCTGGCTCGAGGGATGGACTGAGCGGTGCGTTTAGAGTTCCTCTCGTCACGACTTGGCCTTCACATGGGAACAAAAAAACTGCTTTGATTTGATAATTTTGGCAGTTCTGTTTTACAGGATCACAGGATTAAGGTTTGGGAAAGCCCTCCCAGCCCATCAGTCCCAGCTGTGCCTGATGCCCACCTTGTCCCCAGCCCAGAGCTCTGAGTGCCACCTCCAGCCCTTCCTGGGACACCTCCAGGGATGGGCACTCCAAACCTCCCTGGGCAGCTCTTTCCAAGGCCTGACCTCCCTTTCCATGAGGAAATTCCTTCTGACATCAACAGCTCCACACACCAACAATGAATGACACACGTCTTACACCAGCACAAATTATCACTGCACAATTCCAAGTACGGGATTTTCTTCTTTTTGCCAAGAAAGGACTTTGTGGTTAAAGTGCTTTACACACTCCACATCCCAAAGGTTTTACACCACTTACCAGAGCTGCTTTGTGCTACCTGTACTTTACACCCAAAAGCCAAAAGGATCTAATTTTATTCTGCTTTATGAGGGATTTCCTGAGGCAGACAATGCTGTAGTCAGTTTCATAGTAAATCCAGTCCTGGATTATCTCTACACTGTCCCAAGCACCCTGTGAGAACAACTGGAAATTAAATCTTGCTGGAAAATTTACCTGTGGTGGGTATGGAGTTGTTCTGAGTTTTGCCTTCATTTTATTACTTTTGGGTTTTACTATTTTCCTTGTTTCCTGCGAGGTAGGTACTATGTTTCTGCATGAAAACTGTGACTTGGAAATGGTAACCTGGTCCAGTGACAACTGAAGTTCCTTGTACTCAATATCCCTGCAAAAGAACAGCCCAAGAAATTATACAGAAAAATCCAAAACAGCTCCTTTAAAAATACATGTTAGTGTTCACAATGCTTTAATTTTCACTCTTCCAAGATTTTCACTGAGTCTGGGGATGTCAGGAGGCAGAGAATCTTATGGGGTGACCTCATTCCCATGCAAGTCTATAAAAAAAGTCCACTGGGAATCACATTAACACCTTTGGATGAAGTGTCCCCTCTCTCTGAGCCTGAACTGTGCCACCTTCCCTCAGCCATCTGTGGCTTCCCATGGTTTGGAATCATGGAAAGACAGAGATCAATTAACCTGTCTCCTGCTCAATCAGGAATTGGTTTCTGCCCTGGCTCTCACAGTAAACCCTGAGGAAAGGAAAAGGAGCAATGTTCCTCTCATCGTAATTAAATCACATGAGATGCAGTGTTGGTTTTGATCAAAAAATCACAGAATCATCAGCTTTGGAAGAGATCTTCAGGATCATCCAGTGCCACCCCAGCAGCACCAGCATCACCCCAAACCCTGTCCCCAAGGGCCACATCCAGACTTCTCCTGAACCCTCCCACAGACAGTGACTCCACCACTCCCTGGGCAGCTCATCCCAAGGCCTGACCACTCTGGGAGGGAAAAATTGTTCCCAATCTCCACCCTGAGCCTCCCCTGGTGCAATTTGAGGCCATTTCCTCTCCTCCTTTCCCTTGGGACACGGCAGCAGAGCCCGACCCCCCTCACTGCCCCTCCTGTCAGGGAGTTGTGCAGAGCAGTGAGGTCCCCCTGAGCCTCCTTTGCTCCAGGCTGAGCACCCCCAACTCCCTCTTGAGATGTTTTCCAGACCCTTCAACAACTTCACTGCCCTTCCCTGGAAAAGATGAGGATTTATATAATAATGATAATAATTGATATAATAACGTTTTCTCTGTATCTTTGCTCCAGAACAGAGAAAGCTGCCACACACGAGCACAGAACAACACTGGAAGACACCAGCAAAGAAAACTTGATGGATTTAATCATTAATGAGTCAATTAGTGATAACAGGTAATGGTACAAAGTATTTGGACTTACGTAAGGACATAATTGACACTCACTATGCAGTGAGGCCGTGACGAACGGCTGTTGTGCACGATGGTGGCGTAGCTCTGCACCCACACCCAGCCTCCCTGCTTGGACAGCAGCCGGTAGTACTTGGTGGTCACTTGGCCTTTCACCAGCACTGTGAACACAAGAAAAGGAAAATTTTTTAAAAATTCACAATTTTTGGGCTCATGACCGCTCCTTGGAGAGGTTTGTTTGCAAGTCAAGGGCTTTTCTCCCTCACGGAATCACAGAATTAACTAGGCTGGAAAACACCTTTGAGATGATTGAGGCCTACCTGTGTCCTAACACCCTCCCTTCCCTTCCCTAAAATCTCCTCCTCCCATCAAACTTTAAATAACCTCACTGCAGAACTATCTATCCTGCCCCTTTATGCAGATTCATAACATCACATTATTATTTATATAAAATATGTTGAAAACTCCTAAGTTTTGTCTTCCTTCTTCTCTGGGTCACCTATGGTCACAATTTTCACAAACACTGCTGTAAAATTTCTGATTGCAAAAGAAAAGCTCAAGGCAGCGAAAGTATTTTGAAGTGGACACAACTCTTTTGAAAGGATGAGAGGAACTGCACTTGAATTTCACCAGGGGAGAGGCAGATTGGAGATTATAAAAAAAGTTTTCCATCAGAGAGTGGTGAGGCCTTGGGATGAGCTGCCCAGGGAGTGGTGGAGTCACTGTCTGTGGAAGTGTTCAGGAGGAGTCTGGATGTGGCCCTTGGGGACAGGGTTTGGGGTGATGCTGGTGCTGCTGGGGTGGCACTGGGTTATCCTGAAGGGCTCTTCCAGCCCTGAGGATTCTGTGATTCTGAGGTTTTTTCCAGAATATTTGGAAGCACTTATCTCATAGTTTGACAGATCATTGTGTATTTTGCAATGTATTTTATTCTGTGATGGTTTTTTCCCTCTGTAAACTCTACCTCACTAAGGTTGATTTAAAAGGGTAAAATTAAAATGCTCTTGGTTGTGAAGCACCCAAAGAAAGACAAGGACAGAAACGGGAATCAGATATCTGATAAATTCACCAGATATGTAATCCTCCCTGAGCTATTTTGGATCCTCTGTGAACAAGGATGTTTTGGCAGGAGGTTACTCTGTAACAGGAGTTGTGCAGCATCTCTAAATATTTAACCCAGCCACAAATATTTCTGGTTCAGTGCCAGGCCTTTATCTCAGGATTGACTAGGAGATAATGCCCAGCCTTTGAAGCTGGTTCTTCTCTTGTGTGGCCTTGGATCATTCCTCTGAGAAACTCCATCTTCTTACTGTCCTATACAGTTATTCATTGTAAATTAGGAAATCATGGACTGAGCTCGCTGTACAAACTATGCTCAAAAAAAGTGAGCAATGGCAGAAATTCCTATATAAATATGATTAAGAAATGGAATCTAAACCTGCTCCCTGTCAGTTTAAAACCCCTCCCCTTGTGCAGTCACTTTTTGCCCATATAAAAAGTCCCTCTCCCTCCTTTTCATCCATTCCCTTATGCTACTGGAAGACTCAGTGAGGTCTCCCCAAAGCCTGGAGCATATGAATCACCTCTCTGGACTGCTTCCACTCCTATCCATTGCACATCCCAGCATACTTAAACTTTCCTTCAAATCCAGTTTATCTCCCCAGAAAATCAGGCTCTTACGAAATGGACAGGTCTTTCTGGAAGTGTCAATTCTTCCATTTTAGGATGGAAGCCTGTTTGTTCAGAAGGCAAAAAAAATGAACAAAAACATCTACAACTGTCTGCAGCTCTGATCTCTGCTCCTGTGACCTGACAGGACCCAGGGAGCGGCTGGAGCTGGGCCAGGGCAGGCTCGGGCTGGAGAGCAGGGAAAGGCTCTTCCCCCAGAGGGTGCTGGCACTGCCCAGGCTCCCCAGGGAATGGGCACGGCCCCGAGGCTGCCAGAGCTCCAGGAGCCTTTGGGCACCGCTGCCAGGGATGCCCAGGCTGGGGCTGGTGGGGGTCTGGGCAGGGCCAGGGCTGGGACTGGATCATCCCTGGGGGTTTATTCCCACTCAGGATATTCCATCATTCCATGATCCTGCAGAACATTCAAAAACTCATCAAAACTATCTCTCTTAGACATCAGCTTTTTGCCTCCTCCTTGCTGGTGTCCCTTTTCACTCCTACATTTCTACATTGAATTCTCTATGGGATGAGGGTGTGCAGATGTAGATACATTAAAGAAAATCATGAGGAGTGTATGTGTGTAAATAAGTAAACACACCTACAAATATAAAGACATTTGTATTTTTTAAGTGCTTTTTATCACTGCAAGTTGAAAGTCTTGGAGGGCCTACTCAAAGATTCAGTCTGACAATGTGAGCTAAGTCTGTTCTAAAAATATTTGTTAATTATCAGCTCTATGCCATGGATTTACTACTCCTTGGTGCTCTATAATTGTGGATGGTGCTCTGTAGTTATGTTGCCCCATCCCTAGAAGTCTCCCAGGCCAGGCTGGATGGGGCTTGGAGCAGCCTGGGATAGTGGAAGGTGTCCCTGCCTATAGCAAGGGGTTGGAATGAGATGATTTTCAATATCCTTTCCAACCCAAACCATTCCATGATTCTATGATTTGGTGATTCATTCTAAAATCCAAATGGTCCCGTTCCAGGAAATGATCTTTACATTTTAGCACAGGCCATGTAACAGGTAGTTTTTGGAATGTGGTCTGGGCTTTTCAGAACTAGGTCTTTGTGCTGGTTTAATGAGCACGTTTTCCTTGAGTTCAAAATGCTTTGCTACTCTCAGTCTTCCGAAAGAGAAATTAATGCTGTCATGGATCACTAACTATAACAAAGCTCTTCCGTGTGCTTTGGGACTAGTTTTGGCTTTCCTCCTCTCTCACTGATTTTTTTTAAATCCCTGCTTTAGCTCTGCAGTTAAGACAGTGTTTGAAAAGATGTGAAAACCACTGAGGGCCGCAGTGTTCAGCTTTCCTTCCTAATTATATGGATTAACCAATATTTCTCCTGGGATGGGGGAGGACTCCGTGTCTCCTGCTTTTTTAGCAATCTGGGGGAAGTCTGACCTTGGCTAAGGGACAGTAACTGAGACAGTAAGTGAGGTCAGCTTCCATCTGGCTCTGTGCTCAGCTGCCCTGTTTGATGCTGAAAAGGAAACCTCAGGAATGGGAGTGAGGCAAATCCACCACCCAGACGATCTGTGCAGGCTCGGACTTCTTGGTGGCCTCCCCTGCAGTCCAAGGAGGAGGATTCCGTGGCTTTAGCCCTGGTCCTTGGATGTGCCCTCTGGAACTGGGTGTTCCAGTGTTGTGGCTCGCTGCTGGTTTCTCAGGGAAGCTGGAAAAGGCACTGGGCTGTCAGACAGGGATATTTTAAAAGGCTCCACCAGGCTCCCGGGCGTGTGGCTGGGAGTTCCCAGCCTGCACTGAAGGATACCACTCCAAGAAATGGATTTCTTGGTTCCACACTGGCAGCAGATCCTGTTTTAGCTTCCCTGGCGTGTCATGGGCCCAGCCCCTGGGCAGGGCACGGTGCCCAGCAGACTCTTTTCTTTTTGACCTCTTAAAATCTGGTGCTGCTCTGCCAGAAGGTTTGAGTGCTGGGAAAGCAGAGGCAGACCCAACACCAGAGATGGTGGAACTGTGCTTTGCTATAAAAGAAGGCCCATAAACACGTAGGGTGCCTTCCAGGGAGCAGGAGGAGGGTTTGGTGGTGATACCAGCAGGGCTGAATCCTGTTAAAGTTCCTGTGGGAAGAGCAGGGACATTGCCACACGTGGGATGCTCAAAATCCCCCTCACAATGGTACAAACGAAGGGATTTCTCTGAGGGCACAAAGATATTTTGTCTGTGCTGGAATGGCCTCTCTGTCCTGTAGTTTAGAATGCAGGATCCTCGGGCAGGGCCTCGTTATTTGTGTGGCCACATTTCAGGGCAAACACTGCGTGTATTAATGGGGCTCTAGAAATAAATATCACTGCTTCAAACGCCAGAAGTGTTTTCCTGGAGCTGGAAGCCAATCAAATGTTTCAAGCAGGAAACTCTCTTTGCTGCCAGCACACCTTAGGCAAATACTCACATCTACATTTCCCTCCTAGCGTGATGTTCTTGTTCTATCCCTCCTAACTTGTTCCCCTCACTGTTTCCTTTGTTTTATTCTCTGTGCTGCCTCACTCTGAGTTCAGCTGCTTCAGGTCTTCAGTGTGGGATTTTTTTTTGCTCTTTAAAAAAAAGCAAATGGTTATCCTAGTTTAGGGTTGCTTATATTTTTTTTTCCCTTAATACCCTTATTAGGTGTAAGATGTTTCTCTTTGGATTTCTGCATCAGGTGACACTTCATCATCAGATGCTTTATAGAATGGTACAACAAACCTGCCAACCTTTTACTGTTCATGTTCCTGAGACATTTGCTGATGGATGCTGGGGGAGCTCTCACAGTGCTCCCCAGAGGGACTTTGTGCACTTTACATCTGGTTTAATAATTCCTATTACTTGGTATTCCAACCATGACCCTGCACTGTTCCCACTGTTGCCCAAGCATTACTCATTATTCTGTGCTTCTTGGGATTTATCTGCTTTCATAAATTCCTATGCATGGCTCACATTTTTTCTTCTGTTTTTAAAGTTTACAGTAATTTATCTTTAATCTACTGAACTGCTCTTAGTATCCTATTTGGCTGAGGGGTTTTTTTTTCCTCGTGGAAGGATGTGGTGGGTAATTCAGTGAACATGATTTGTCTCTTCATTTAAAACTCCAGTCATACATGGATCAAACTGGCAGCCACAGAATTATCCATCCTGCTGTTCTAAAGTGGAAAACTGTTTTCCAGAGGTGCTTGTGGCTCAAGTGGCATCATCTCCGTGCTGGTTGATGAAGGTATTTCAAATAGTCTGGTGGAAATATTGAGTATATTTTGAACAGGTCAACAGTCACATCCAGCACTACAAAGAGGGTGCCCCTGACAGGACATTCCACGTAGCCTGGTCATTCTTTTTTCCAGTTCTCAGTGGCCCAGAGTATTCAAAAATGTTTTGGTAAATCTGAACTTGCTGTAAAGATCAGCCTTTGCTTTCCCAGGTGTACCACACCCTGGCACCGGTGGAATTCAGCACTTGGAATTTCAGCTCGGACTTGCCAAACACAGCTACAACCTCCTTGGTATTCCAGCTCCTCATGAATAGCACACACTAATGGGAAGAAGGAAGCCTAAAAGAAGGATTTGACTCTGGCTGCTTCCAGCCTACAGGAGCAATCTGGAAAAAAAATTCCCTGACATTGGTTTTTGGATGTCATCTTTGCCTCTTATGGGTTGCAGCAAACGGAGCCAAATCCAGAGTTCAGCCATTCCCTCAATTTGCTTTTCAAATTAATGTGCTACTGAATGAACTCCTTCCCAGATCCAGATGTTTGAAGATATGATTAGTGACTCTGTTGGAAGATGGGAAATTATTAAATGTGTCGTTTTTTTTCCTGACAATCCATTCTCCGAACCTCATCCACATGCTATTAATGAATGTCCCTCTGAGGAGTTTTTGGGATTGCATTCCCTTCAAACACGGGATGGTTATTACTAACATATTTCAGAGGAATGCAGAGCTGCTGCATAGTTTTTGTTTTAACAGCAGAGGCTAGTAAAGTTCAGATTGTCCCCTCTCACTCACTTGCTCTTTTGGTTTTCTTTTCCTTCAAGAGATCACAACCCAGAATCAACTCCAAATTTTCAAAATAGCCTGGATCCCCTAAGTACAAAGATAAAACTGGCCAGATAATTTGGTTTGGGTGGGTTTTCTTTTCAGAAGCACAGCATATTGAGTACCCAGCTTATTTACACAATTAATGATTTCCTGAAGTGATAGCCAAGAACTTTTGAAAATCTGTCTCCAGTCAAGATTTGGAAAGGATTTTTTCTGCTTTCCAGCACTGTGCTTGTTGCCTGCAAAACTTCTCACTGTACTCAACGTATTTTGTAGAATCACAGAACAGTTTGGGTTGGAAGGGACCTTAAAAATCACCCAGTGCCACCCCTGCCATGGCAGGGACCCCTTCCACTGTCCCAGGCTGCTCCCAGCTCCAGAGTCCAGCCTGGCCTTGGGCACTGCCAGGGATCCAGGGGCAGCTCCAGCTGCTCTGGGCACCCTGTGCCAGGGCCTGCCCACCCTCCCAGGGAACAATTCCTTCCCAAGATCCCACCCAGCCCTGCCCTCTGGCACTGGGAAGCCATTCCCTGTGTCCTGGCCCTCCAGCCCTTGGAAATTGTCTCTCTCCAGGTTTCCTGCAGCTCCTTCAGGCCCTGCAAGGCCACCCTGAGCTCACCCCAGAGCTTCTCCTCTCCAGGCTGGACAATCCCAGCTCTCCCAGCCTTTCCTCCCAGCAGAGCTGCTCCATCCCTCTGCTCATCCTGGTGCCTCCTCTGGCCTCTCTCCAGCCCGGGTACTTACACAGATGGTGAGCGTATCTCAGGTGGAAAACGTCACAGCCGTGGACGTGGTGGTAGAGGGTTTTTTCTATCAGATCCTGGGGTTCGTATCCAGTTAATTCCGTGACCCTGGAAAAGGAAAAATGTATAATAAACAAAATCTCTAGGAATATTCAGTTTCATTAACCTAACATTTGATTGTGCCAACAAATCAGGTGCCTGCAAGCTGCGGGACGAAATGTTAGTTTTAGAAACAGAAACCTCCCCTTTACAGGAAAATAAACCCTTTCAGCCCAGCCAAAGCAAGGTGCAGCTTTTCCCTGGTACACCCAGGCAGGAAAAAGAGCTCTTTTACTGATTTCCACCTTGGGCTTTTGCCACTGCCATGCAGGATCCTTCACACAAAGTTCCACTCGAGGAGCTGCTCATGAAACAATAAAACCTCTCTTGTGGGCTGCTGACACATTTTCATTTGCTTTTGCAAAGCTCCGAGTGTAGAAGGTGTGTTGGGCCACAGGAGCTGTGATCAGGGCCTGTGAATAAATTCAGCCTGGTGCCTAACAGGAGAAAAAAGTAGGAGCTTATTCCAGCTGAGAATGTGGAAAGACAAGGAGGTTTGAAGACCACAGGGTGAGGAAATGAAAGCTGAGGCGAAACTTCCAAAAAATATCCCAGAAGTAGAAGAATGGAACGAATTTGAAACAGCAGCATCTCTGCAGATGTTAAAAAACCAGATACAGAGGGCAGACTTACATTGGGTCAGACCTGAAGAGTGTTTATTTCAAAATAGACTTTTGTTTATTTAGTTGTGGAAAAAATAGTCCTTAAAGTACAATGTGCCACTCAGCCAAACTGTGGCTGGTTCACCCACGATTGTTGGGGGGGTTTTGTGCTGTCCTGGGCTTGCTTTGCCTTAAAAAGGCAGAACAGTGAGGAATGTCTGCATTAACAAGTGGCACAGTCCCTAAGCAGGTGAGCTGACAGTAAAATTGTCCCTGCTGAGGATCTGCTTCTGCAGCAGCAGATGCACCCACACATTTCCATTCCAGGAGTTTCACCTGGGACTAGCTCTGGTCTAGGCCTGTGGACTGAAATCTTGTAAAAGTTGGAGTGTCCCGGGGTTCTCTTGGATGTTGTCCTCCAGCTTAGATTGAAGGAATCCAGTTGAAATGCCCCAAACCTCTTCATGCCATGAACTGAGAAGGGATGGTCAGGACATGGACTTCCAAAGGATGTTCCTGGTCTGAACTTTCCCACTGGTGAGGGACCAGAGATAACACAGGAGTGTCCACAGAGATGATAAGGGGATTTCAAGCAACACATGGCATTGTGGGATTGCAGATCATGTACATTTTTATTCGGTTTTTTTTTTAATTTTGTGACTATTACGCATCTTCTCTACTCATACCCTGACTCTAACCCGCCCTGTGGACCCCACAGAGACTGGGGATGTTCTTGAGAGGGCTGGGGGCTTGGATTCTACTGAAGGACAAAAACATCAAAATGCCTTTGAATATGTGCTTGTGTTTCTCCTCTGCAGTGCATGCTCATCCCAAAGCCTCACTTAAGCCTATCCCCATGTTGAAATACTGGTGGAAGATCCTGTTGAGGTTACAAATCTCCTTCTGACTTCAGCACACTTAAAACCAGGGCTGCAGCTCCATCCTGCTCCTTTGGTGAGTACAGACACAGCTCATCCAAACCCAAGCAAAGCACCACAAACCCAAGCCAGGGGTTTATTGTCCCAGGGGTTCAGTCTCACTCTGAAGCTGGTGACAAAAAAAACATCATTGACAATTACTAGGACACCCAAATTCTGGAAAAGCTTGACTCTGGAAATAAACTCAGCTGTTTTACTTCCTTAACATAAAATCAATCCCTCAACCAGCCTGGTTGTGCTTTGCAGGTGACAGGACACACAGGAGGAAGCAGAACTCGCCCCAGCGATCAGTTCTGGCCTCTTGAGTTCTTTAAAGTCTTTGTAAAGCACCTGACATTGAATGCACCATGAAAATCAGAGGGAGCAGCCCACTTTGGAGGGAAGGGACTGTCTCCTTCTTCCAGTGACCTCAGTGAATGAACTCCTGCATGTTTCATGTTGTGTCAGGTGTCTAGAAAGGGATTTTGAACTGCTGCTGCCCAGGGCTTTCGTGCTGTCTGCTGTGACTGTTACATCTCAAGATCCATCCCCTTGTATGGAAACCAGAACCAAGCCTGAAAGCAGTTTTTTCTAAACTCCTAATAAGCCTCTAGTTTGAGCAAATACAATTTGGTTTGCTCAGCTGGGAGAGCAAAAGACTTTGGTAAAGCTGAATTCCCCTGCTTGTCCCGTGTACGGATGACACCCATCTGCTCCTCGGTAAACACAGCTCTGCAACAGCTCTGGGTCTATCCCTGCTCCTGTCAACACCTCTGCTTGTTCTGTGGCCTTTGAAGACACTTCTGTCTGCAGGCAGAAAGTCCCAGGCACATCATTTCCTTTTCCCCACATGCAAGGACGTGTTGCTAAACCCCTCGTGCTCCTTTGTAGCCGCTGCGCGCAGCAAGGAGTGCCAAAAACGGAGGAAGGGTTCCAGAAACAACGAGTTCTTTGTGTCCCAGCAGCTGATGGAGCCGCTGTCTCCTGGGCTGAGCACGAGAGAAGCCTCTCCTTGCACGGTTGACCTCCACTGTGTTGGATACAGAGTCTTCGTCACATGTTCTCTACATGAATCTGTTCCCTGCAAACCCAGCTCGCCAGGGAAATGGGGAATGTGGGACACACAGGGGAGGGTTTTTGGAGAATGCTCGTCTTGTCAATGCTTTGTGCATTTGCGATTTTCCCTTCAAGGTCTCCTGGATTGCACTGGGCAAAGTATCGTTGTATCCTACAAGGTACCTGCTGCAAAAGCAGGGAAATGGATTTCAGTTCTGGTGCTGTGCTCATCTGAGCTCCATCAGCTGAGAGTGGAGACAGCGCTCTCTTTACTCAGCTGTTTTTCCCAAAATTTTGTTTAGGAAGGTCCTGTTTTCATGTGTAGTAGCCAATGGAATTAATTTCCATTCTAACCAGCCCATCATTAGTGTTGGTTTCATGGTTAAAGCACTACATTAAAATACAGAACACTCTTTGCTTACTGCTCTGTCAAAAGCCTTCTGGATGACCCCAGCAAATTGTCTGATCTCAGCATTCCCCTTTTGGGGTTGGTTATGGGGTTTTTTTTGGTACATCCTCATTCCTTTTTCTGGCTTTGTATGTTAAAATTTATATCCTTTCAGGTAAAAACATTTCACTGCTCCTGTGACCAATCCTCCCATAAAGAAGATTTTAGCTGCCTCTAAAAGTGCAGGTAACTCCAGGTTAAACTGGACAGGCTCTTATTTCTTGGCATTCCAGACAAAGCCTGGTCTATCCAGCTGCCTGCAAGGCTTTGAAGGCTCCCATGGCCTCGGAGTTCCAGATCTATTTTGGAGTGCTTGATTTTTCCCCGGATGTTTTGACCCATTTGGAAACCACAGCAGTTTATGTGAATGCTGGATGCCGGAGATGAAAGAGCTGCTTACCTGGAGTCGAGGAATATCAGTTTTAAGTCCAAACTGGCTCTGAACATAAACATGTTACTGTGGAGCTTGATCTCGGTGATGGCACTGGGAGGTAAAGATTGACCCACGGCCACCAGCCCAACGATTTGGTAGCAGGAGTCGTACAGGGACATATCCAGCATGTACTGACGGATCTTCAGGTAGCCACTGCAGTGGATCACCTGCAAAAAGGGGAAAACACACTCAGAATCTGATGGAAAAGGCCCAAATCTGCTGCCCACGCAGTCCCATGGAGTTTATAGAGACACCCTCCCCTGTAAGATTAAATTCTGGGCAGTCTGTTGGTTGCAGTTAATTTGTAAATAGAGATTAAACCTCGGTAAGTGCAGTTTTGTGTTTGCTGACAGCATGATTAATCCAGTATTAAAGCACCTCCTCTCTGGGGACTGTCTAATTGCTTTCTAATTAATGCTTTAAGCTCCTTGATACAGATTTCTTGTAGATACAGCCAGAATTCCTGTTCATTGACAAAAAAAAAATCTCAAGTTGCCTTTTTTTTAAAATGTTCATCTCTCTCCCACACACACTCAGAGATGAATAAAAACACGTTTTAACGGGTTAGTATTCCGATGTAAAACAGGCACTTAAAAAACCCCGTGGGTGTTGATGTATCACAGTGCAATAAAAATTAACTGATGTTTATGCAAATGCACAAGAAATGAGTTTTAAGTTCTCTGCACAAGTTCAGAGGGTGTTTTTGCCATGTGACCAAGCCCAGGGTCCCGAGATCAGATTTCGGGATCCCTGTATACAATTGCTGCTCACGGAGGTGATAATGACAGTGTTAGACTGTAAAAATTCAGTGTCAGCTAAAGGGGAGGGGGAAATGGAACCTGGGGACTATTCCAGGCCATGAGATTTATTTAGTGTGGTGCTGGTGCTCAGAAATCATCAGTGCCCCTGCCAATTTTCTGGTCCAAGCAGCAGGAATAGCACATCCTTTAGCTTAATTTCTCTGGTTGTTTGGCTTTTAACTGTGTCCTGTGGAAAGGAATTAATTTTCAGTGTATTTAGTGCTCTAAACAACCCACCAAAGATCACCTGTAAATAGGCTCCTCCTGTTTAACCTTCCTCCTCTCCAGTCATCCAGTGATTTAAATCTTTAGCAAAACTACAGTAAGAAGATCTCTTGGCAGATCTCAATTCCCACATCACTCACTCCCTGAGTTTTTTCTGTGCTCCAGCTAATGAGGTGATTTCTTAAAAATTAAGTCCTGACTTTAAGCACAGTCAAAGGGAATAAATTTAGGCCAGATGAAAGAATCCTTTAATTTTCACTGTGCAAACTCTTAATAGTGAGCCAAAGAAAGTGATGCCTCTGATTAACAGTGATAATTGGGAATTAAAAACCCCAAAAAGGCCCAAAGCCAGGCAGAGATACCAGGATTGCAAGCTCTGCTCTTTTACCTGATTTCAGATTCAGCTTTGGGACAGAACCATTTTTGCTGGGGAGCAGCTGAGCAAACAGGGCTCAGTGTAATGAAGAATTATCAGTGCAGCCAGGTAGGGAGGAGGGTAAACAGCCAGAGCCATGTCTGCACCTTGAGCACCTTCCTGCAGAGAGCTCTGCTCCTCTCCCAGGCTTTGCTTTTTGGCTTTTGAACGACTCAAAGTGAATCCCTACCAGAATGAAGGGAATTGCCCTCCCTGATGGAGGCAGAGTTGTACTGGGCATCTCAAAGAGCAGCAAATGCAAAGCTGCAAACAAAAACTGACTGCAAAGCTGAAAATAAAAACTGCTGCAAAGCTGAAAATAAAAACTACTGCACATCTGAAAATTAAAACTGCCTATAAAGATGAAAATAAAAGCTAATGCAAAGCTGAAAATAAAAATTACCTGCACATCTGAAAATAAAAGCTACTTGCACAGCTGAAAATAAAAACTGCTGCACATCTGAAAATTAAAACTACTGCAAATCTGAAAATAAAAACTGCCTGCAAAGTTGAAAATAAAAACTAACTGCATATCTGAAAGTAAAAATTGCTGCACATCTGAAAATAAAAGCTACCTGCAAAGCTGAAAATAAAAACTGCTGCAAAATTGAAAATAAAAAATAACTGCATATCTAAAAGTAAAAACTGCTGCAAATCTGAAAATAAAAACTGCCTGTGAAGATGAATATAAAAGCTACTGCAATGCTGAAAATAAAAATTACCTGCACGTCTGAAAATAAAAACTGCCTGTAACGTTGACAATAAAAACTATCTGCATATCTGAAAGTAAAAACTGCTGCAAAGCTGAAAATAAAAACTACCTGCACATCTGAAAATAAAAACTGCTGTAAAGGTGAAAACAAAAACTACCCAAATGACAGTTGTTATTCTATGACTTCAGCATTTGCTGTGGCTTCTGATTTCATGTCATAAATAGAAAAAAAAATCATACAAACTGTTAGATTTATAAACAGATTTTGTGGTTTACTACAATTTCACCCCGAGGTGATGGCAATGGTTGGGGTTTTTTAATGTTGAGGCCAAGGAGGTGCCTTGGGTGGGATGTGGAAAATTTCCAGATTTCTGTGTCTGGGTTCCTGCCTCACCTGCCTCCATTCCATGGGGGAATAAGACCGAGCTGTGTGCTCCCCTGGCAGCTCCATGGCTGGGCTCCAGAGAATTCCCAGGCTGGGAGAACAGGGACCAACATGAGGGAATGTCCCCCAAAGTTTAGATTTGAATTACTGAGGGGATCTGCCATCAGGAGTGGCATTTTGGGGATATTTCCTGATTTTTCTCATCGCAAACTTCGCTCTCAGCAACCCATATGTATAAAAACCCAACAAAACAAACATCTAAATAAATCAACTTGTCAATTGTCAAATGTTTCAGGGGTGGAAAAGGAATTTAGATACATTACCTTGTAGCCACTGCATGTGAGCCCTGCGTTCCTCTTGGCCAGGACACACTTCATCCTCAGGAAAAAGGATCTCTCAATTTCATATTCTGAAAGCACAAAGCACATTGCTGATTTATTCCTGAAGGTTTCAAACCTGTCCAGAACATTGCCTCTGGTGCTTTCCCAGAGGTGTTGATGTTTCAGCCTTGGGCAGAAAAAGAAATCAGCCATTCTCCTTTCCCACTCCATCCTTGCCCTCAGGATTTATTTCACTGATGCCTCAGGTTTTAACTTTTATATTTTTCAAATCCTGTATTGCCCAGTGTGTGACTCTGAAGTTTCTTGTAGCCTGCTCACTTCTGTTCTCTGGACAGAACAAAGCCTCTCTGGGTTTGCTCTCCAAGGATACCCAGGCTGTCCTGGGCCCGAAATGTGTAAACCAAAATCTTGGAAGGGGGGTGAGAGAGAAATTACATCATTAACTGAAGCTTTAATTGCAGAATTAACTCTGATATGCAAATGAACCAAACTTATAAAAGTGTGAAGAACTCTTGACTCAGGATCCATCTTGGGTGTCCCCTTTGGCTCCCAGGGTGCACCTTTGAAGGCCCTTCCAATAAATACCAACCTTTATTCCCTTATTCCTGTCCAGTCTGTTTCTAGGGAGCCTCTCAAGGCATCATCACCTTCCTGTTAGGATTCCCTGTGAAATTTGGACAACTCAGCACAATTAGTTCTCCAAATTTCTGGATTTACCACCCTTCACGAGTCAATTCCTGGTTTCTGAACAGCTGACACCAGTCCCTATTGGAGAGGGAAGGAAAAGTGTCCTTTGGAGTGCAGGGAAATGAAGGGAATCTCCAAAAAACAACAGAATGTGAAACAAGGAAATTCAGTGGGTCTGAAATAATTTGAGAAGGTCATGCCCAGACCTTCTGTGCTCCATGTGCAGTGTCATTCCCTGACTTCCAAAACAATCTTGGGAGGTTGTTTTTAAACCAATATCTTCATGAATAACCTCCAAAAATGGTTTAAGTTCATGGGGTTTTTTGCTCCGGTTACACACAGAGTTTCTGCTAAGAATATGAGGCAGGAATATTCTGATAAGAAAATTATATTATTATGTGTAGCGTTAATTACTCTCATTAACAGTTCAGCCACCATGAATAATCCTGATTTTTACATGAAGGTCGCATTTTTGGCAGAACACAACTATTTCAGGACAAGAAGTAAAGCCCATTTGGTGCATCTGTGAATAGGAAAATCAGGGAAGCAGAAGGGTTCTCAGCTTTGTCCTACCTCCCCACAGGGTTTCATCCCAATTCCTCTGTCATCAGTTGGGATCTTTCTTTAATTTGATTTAACTGCTGAGTTTTACTCCTGATTTTTGTGCCTCCATCACCCAGTTCACCCCTCCTGGCCACACACCTGCAGTGGTCTGAGCCTCACACCACTGCCTGGAACCAACACGTTCTCTATATGAAATTCTGAGTTTAAAGGTCTGAAGACACAATGAGAGGAAAAGGATTCAGCAAGGGGGGAAAGAAATTCTTCCTGAACATTTGAAATTCCCATTTATCTCCCTAATGCAAATGAGAAATGCGAGTGGAGAAAAGCTGCCACTTGAAGGAGCTGACACAGCCACTGCAGAGTTTTAAATACAAACTTATATGGTTGGGGGGAAGCCACACAGCACAGATTTGCTGTTGCTGGAGCCTCATCCCACAAATCAGGAATGGATCTGGAAGCTGGGAACATCCGTGAAAGCAATGGATTCAACAGGAATGACCAAACACCAGCACAGCAGGGACACATCTGGACACAACCCTGTGCCCTCAGCTCCGGGATGGCCCTGCTGGAGCAGGGAGCTGGCACCAAACCCCTCACATAACCCCCTGGATGTGCAAGACTGTGAATTAATATCCATTAGAAATTAATACTAATATTAACTTTGCCAGTGGGACCCCCCCCCCAGTACCCTCAAAAGCAGCAGAAATGGACAGCAAAGCACGAAAGAACTAAATTAAAATTGTAAAGCTGATTGAATGGGAAATGGAGCCCTGGAATCCTGCTGGAAGCTGACACATCCACCAAAATCATGCAAGACTTCAAATATCCCATCCAGGCTGTACCTGATGCAATTAAGATTCTCCACTCTGATGAGGATGCTGTGGAAAATGTGATACTTGGAGGTTTAGCAAACAAAGAGGGGGACACTGAATGTTCAAATAGGAGAAACCACAATTAAGTTTTGGAAAAAAATTGAAAAAAATAACAACCTGCAGCATCTAGACTTGATAATGAAATTATTGCTATCTCTAGGGTTCTTTCAAACAAATGTGTGAGCCCAGAGAGAATCTTGGGCTGTCAAGAAGGTAAAAGAGGTTTGAAACAGAGAGAAACCCCATGAAGTGCTGCCAGTTCTTTAAGCTCAAGAGATCCCTGGGTGAAATCCAGAGACAGGAAAGTCAAGAGAGAAAATAATGAAAAATAAAATGTTATGAGTGAACCATAACATAAAAAATATTAAAGGAAAAGAACCTTTTTAATTATTAGAGAATATTCATATAATATAATATATTAATAT
>VZRO01003187.1:364023-383379 GCA_013397915.1 Daphoenositta chrysoptera | reverse complement strand
CATTCCGTTCCATTCTATTCTATTCTATTCTATTCTATTCTATTCTATTCTATTCTATTCTATTCTATTCTATTCTATTCTATTCTATTCCATTCCATTCCATTCCATTCCATTCCATTCCATAATTACTGATTTCCCATCCCTGGCAGTGCCCAAGGCCAGCTTGGATGGGGCTTGGAGCAGCCTGGGACAGTGGGAGGTGTCCCTGCCATGGCAGGGGGGGCACTGGATGAGCTTTAAGTTCCCTTCCAACACAAATCATTCCATGACTCTGTGATTCCATGAAATCAGGGCCCATATCCTTGTCCAGGTTGTCCATTTCAAATGCACCACTGTTTATTTTTTACCCAAATCCATGCTTCCCTTATCAAACTCATGGAAGTTTTTCTGTTGTAATAATTATTTCTATTCTATTCATTATTTCTCTGTTGTTGCTCAGCTTACAGAGCTCCCTCCCTGAACAGATGGAGCTGAGTAGATTCAGTAAAAGCTATAAATGAGGCAGGAATTAAATGGCTTCATTCAAATCCCAGCCCAAATTTGTCCAACCACCCTCCCAGAGCTGAAACACAGCGACCTGGGGATGGGAAAACAGAAAATCATTGCTGGTGTGGACATACAGAAGTTGTATTTCTTTCCCAAAGCACCATTTCTACAAAGTGTCTCCTCTCCATCAACCCTTTTTCTTTTATTAGCTTATCCTGAGATACAGTTTGACTTTAAGGCAAGAATAAACCAGCTTTTTTCTATTCCCCAGATTTGTATTTTCATACTCTCATAAGCAGAATAAATGCCACGGTAAAGAAAAGGAGTCTTGATATTTTGGATAGAGAATTTGTGCATTTGTTCACTCCCATTGCACGACTGCCAAGCAGGATTCTCCAAGCATTTTTGGGAAATTATGGTTGGCTTTATGGAAGCCAGGATTGTCCATCCCTAGGGCAGCAGCTCTGAAATCCATCTTTGCTTTCCAATCCATCTTTGATCTCTTTTGACAGAAAACAGCCACAGAATCCTGTGGTTGCTCAGTGGACTGAGAAAAAAATCATTGTGATTTTTTTTTGCTACAGCTTCACCTCTCATGCCTTTGTTTTCTCTGAGGTAAAAGCTGCTCTTTTATCTCCCACTTCCAAACTTTGACATTAGCAAAATATGACATTGCTCTGTTGCAGAACCACTTTGTAAGAGAATATCCCTCAACCTGCCCATGTGCTGCTCTAGGAATGGGACATCTCATCTGTCACGACACAAAAAAATGTGGAGAAGCCTTAAAATCAGGAGCTCTTGATGCAGCCAGTGATTTTTGTCTGCTCTGCACGGCAGCTTGAGTGCAAAACCAAATTCCAGCTCTGGTGTAGGGGATGGAAAATTGAAAAGGGCATTTTTAGAGCACTGCACTCGTGGTGATGCCATGATGATTTTTTTGCCTTTTCTTTTATACCCCTTTTATATGTTTTTTCTATACTCTTAGTGCTTCTAGCCCACATTCTTAGACCTCATATTTTGCTAAGCCAGGAGCCCGAAGGCGTTGGCAGCCTGGCAGTGAGGGGTCAGAGAGCCCCAGGCACCAAGGGCCTCTCCAGAACACATCCTGTACCCTGAGCTGGGCCCAGCCAGGGGAAGGGTCCTGGGGTTCCCTGGAGCCTCTCCCTGGGGAATCTTTGCTGGATGTGCTCATTTGTGAGGCCCAGGATGTGATCCCGAGTGCCCGTGGGTGGCATTCCGTGTGCTCTGGGGCATTGCCCCTGGCTGGGCTGCACCTGAGGGGCTGCAATAAATACCCAGGGGAAAAAACCCTTTTTCTCCTCTAACCATGTTTGGCTCCTCAGTTTAGGACCAGGGAAAGGCAACAGTGGCCACCTGATTCCACCTTCCCTCCCGTCCACCTTGTGCCTGCCTCAAGCTCCTGCATCTCTCTGGAGATAAGGCCAATGTGTGATAAGCTCTCTCCGTGTCCCTGCTGGACTGTTCTACCCTGGAAACTCAGATACCACAAATCCATGTCTGGATAACACTTCCCTGCCCATCCCCCAGACACTCTGCACATTTTTGTCCCTTTTAGTTGGTTATTTTTGTTGTATCTGCTCTATTCTGTGAAGTCCTACGTGCTCTGCTGCTCTTCTGGGGGGATCTGCAGAGCATCTGGGTCCCACCAGCCCAGGGCTCACTGAAAGAGCTCGGGAGGATCTTGGCTTGTCCCTCGGGAGCACAAGGTCATGGATTTGTGAGAGACAGAATCCCAGAATCCCAGAATGGTTTGTGTTGGAAGGACCTTAAAGCCCCTCCAGTGCCACCCCTGCCATGGCAGGGACACCTCCCACTGTCCCAGGCTGCTCCCAGCCCCAGTGTCCAGCCTGGCCTTGGGCACTGCCAGCGATCCAGGGGCAGCCACAGCTGCTCTGGGCACCCTGTGCCAGGGCCTGCCCACCCTCCCAGGGAACAATTCCTTCCCAATATCCCACCTAACCCTGCCCTCCTTCAGCTTAAAGCCATTCCCCCTTGTCCTGGCACTCCATGCCCTCATGAAAAGTTCCTCTCCAGCTCTCTTGTAGCCCCTCAGGCACTGGAAGATGTTTCTGTTCCCCAGGCTGAGCAGGATACAGGACACCACAACTCCCATCCCTTAATTCTGAACGAGGGTGACACCAAATTCTAAACCAAAAAAGAGGCGTAGGCCTCAGACAGAAGAGATGTCTGAAAAACACAGTTTTTAGATAATCCTGGAAGGTGGAAATCCAGGGTTGGCAAAAGGGGCTTGCAAACACCTTGATATTCCCTGGTAATGCTTTGCTGTGGTAGAAAATCTCCTGATTCTGTTGTCAGCCCATCCTGGAGTTCCAAACTTGCACAAACTGTCCCAATTTCCTCCCCACTTGGGCAGCTTGTTCTATTTCCTGCCTGTGTTCAGAATCCTGGCAGTGCTGCAGAGGGGAAATTGTCTCTATTATCATTCCTATCATATCCAAACTCAGCCATTTACTGACATTCGTCTAAATTTTCCTTAAGTGCTGTTTCTAAAATTTTGTTAGAGAAGAAACTCCACACAGAACAAGGCAGGAAAGGAAAATAACAGCTTTTACAGTCTGAGGCTCTCTGCTTTGGTGTATTTTACTGTTAATTACCAATGAAAAGAGATGTTTTAATGACCTGTCAGCAATTTGCCCTCTTTGCCACTTTTGCACGTCAAAATTTCTAATTATAGTTTATAAATTATAATTTTTAATATTATTATTATTTCAATGTTTCTCCAGTTTAATAAAGTAACCCTAACAAACAGTGACAACAGGATTATGATAAACCATTATCCCTCAGTAATGTTTCTTCTATAAAATACTTTAAAATGAATGAAAATTAAAATTCCTATCAATGTCACCACTAGAAAAAAAAATCTTTTAAAACCTGGTGCAAAAAACATCTTGCCAGATGCAAAATTTTTCTATTCCCTTCTTTAAATATGAAGTTTCTGCGTGTAGGGAAGCTGTAGGAAAAGTCTGCACAGGGATTTGCCTCTTGGCTGAGGGAAACAGAGCCCTTAAAGCATCAAGTGGAATGGAGAAAGCCTGACATAATGTATTCCACATTCCTTGTGCAGCTTCCATTAGGTTGTAACTCATCATTTAAGAATTATCCAGTTGTTAGCAGAAAACTGGGATGGCTGCAGGAACTCCCACATTTCTGTCCCTGCTCTGGGAAATGTTAATAAACTGCTTTTAGCACACCACGCCTCGGCGCGTGAGTCAGCAAAATTTGGGAAGCTATGGCTGTGTTTTAAAGGTTTCAAATCCCAGGAAAAGCATCTGAAACCAATAAGAGACACACAATGTCTGCCTGCAAACACACATGGAAGAGCAGCATTGATTAATTCCTTGTCCTGCTTAACCTGTGGTGCAAATATCTTTTATTTTGCTTGTTTTCTTGCTTGTAGCAGCTGCCAGGACAGGAGATGGATGGTTTGGGACGTGTTACTGCCCTGCTGCAAGCCTTAAACTCCGTGTTGTGAACTGGGAAACAAAGATTTCTGCATAAATAGTTGGTACAGGCAGACAAAGCAGCAACACAGATGTTTTGACATCATTTGAGGGCTTAAGGTCCTGGTTGATCACAGCAGGTTCATCCCAGCTTGTGTTGGTATTCCACGGTTTTCCCTTCAAAGACCCTGCTGGTGGGAGCTGGCTGTGATCGATGATCCTGGAGCAACCCTCAGCATCCAGTTCCTGAACTCCAGCCCCTATTCCAGCCTCATTCCAAGTGCTCATCTCCCCTGCAGAGGGCACTTGGTGGCACCACCTCACAAACCCCTGCCAGCCTTGTCCCCTCACCACACCCGTGACAAAAAGCTTTGTTGCTGAGCCCTGGCTGCTTAGACTGGCCTGGAGATTTGGATTTAAGCTCTGTGTGAGGATAGGAAAGGGCCAAACTCCTCACAGGCCTGCAGGAAGTTGTGGAGCTGCCATGGATTGCCAGCTCTGGGCTGGGGTGACCTCACACCTGGGAGGGTTTTGGGTGCCACCATAGAAGAAAGAGCTAAAACTCTTAGAGAGTGCCCAAAAGAGGGACATGAGGATAGTGAAGGGTCTGGAGGGGCCACACAAGGAGAGGGCACTTGGAATGTCCAGCTGGAGCAGGGGAAGCTGAAGGGAGACTCCTCAGGGGCTGCAGCTCCTCCGGAGGGGCAGCTCCGATCTCTGCTCCCTGTGACCTGACAGGACCCAGGGAGCAGCTGGAGCTGGGCCAGGGGAGGTTTAGGGGGATATTTAGGGAAAGGCTCTTCCCCCAGAGGGTGCTGGCACTGCCCAGGCTCCCCAGGGAATGGGCACGGCCCCGAGGCTGCCAGAGCTCCAGGAGCCTTTGGGCACCGCTGCCAGGGATGCCCAGGCTGGGGTTGGTGGGGGTCTGGGCAGGGCCAGGAGCTGGAATTTGATGATCCTTGGGATCATCAAAATATCCTCTCAGGATATTCTGTGACGAGCCAGAATTTGGCAGGACAGCACAACCAGCACCTGACAGGTGTCCTGCACTAAGGAGGAGGCCCTGCGTCTCTCCAGTCAGCCACAAACATCACTTTACAGGTTTCCAGGACTCCAAAACTCCTATTATCTCATCCTGTTTTAGGATAGAGGCCCAGCAATCCTGATCTCAGCCTGTGCAGCAAACACAGGTGGCACAGGGAGTGTGAAACTCAGGTTTGAGTCTTCACAGGCACCAAACCAACCCAAAACACCCCGAGGTACTGCAGAGCAGAAATACTTTAAGCAATATTTGCAGTGAAGTCACCTGAGATCTGAGCACAGCCAGCACTCACAATTTGGAATAGATATTAAAATATTCTCCTCTTTTATTTACCTCCTTATTTTTTCTGCTAACCCACCCCAGCTGAATAGAATGGATTTGTTTTGTTACAACTGCTGCAAATTTGGCCTGAAGGCTCCTGTGAGGTGATTTGCTGAGGCGTTCCCTAATTTTAATGTGTGTGTGAGGGAGATTATTCCTTCTGCCCACCCAAAACACCCTCAGAAAGAGCCCAGCTGTTGGCTTCTCTCATAGCAAGGGATCTGCACCTATTGCTTTACATTTTCTCTGCTGGTCATGCAAGTAAAAAGCAGCTTAAAGACTTTGTAAGTTCAGACTGAAATTCTCCAAAGCGTCCACAGATCATGGGGTTTATGGTTTTCATGGAGTCATGGCCTGGAGACTTAAAATCCAAAGGAGAATTAGATCAGAGGAGTAACCTGGGCGGTTCAGGTCATTAAATATAAATATTAAAAGGCTTTTACTCCTGTGCTGAGCTCAGAAACTTCTCTTTGCCTAAATTCTGTCTTCTACAAAGACAGCCAGCCTTGACCTGGAGACATCAGAACTGGAAGGAATCACTGCTTCCCTCGGAATATTTTTCCTGTGCCTAATCAAACTCCCAATTTAAAATGTGTGCATTATTCTGATTTGAGCTTTTGTGGTTTCAGTGCACAGCTGTTGGTCCTTGAAATGGTTTTTCCCTTCCAAATCCATCCTTTAGTTCCCAGTGTTTTGTTTCTTTGGAAATGTGTGCACACAGTGATCGAGGCACCTCCTAATCTGCTCTCTGATGAACAGATCACAGAATCCTGGAATGGTTTGGGGTGGAAAAGACTTTAAAAATCACCTCATCCACCCCCTACCAAGGGCAGGGACATTTTCCCTATCCCAGGCTGCTCCAAGCCCCATCCAGCCTGGCCTTGGGCACTCCAGGGATCCAGGGGCAGCCACAGCTGCTCTGGGCACTTCCCTCCCCATATTCCCAAATTTTATTGCTTTTAATATTGCTACAAAGTCCAGACTTCTGGAATCATGTTATTATTCAAGTATTTGCCCTGTCTTTTAGCAAAACAAATTATCTATACTCTATGTTTGAAGCTGTGCTTTGTTCTAGCTGAACCACGAGCAAGTCCAGGGCAAACTTAAAAAAATTAAAATATAATAATTTAAGAATATTTATCCTTTAAAATAATGCCTTTTTTTTAATACCAGGGTGATTTATCTGAAGAAAACAATATTACAGTGAGGATTACACAAAGAAATCCACACACTGTCTGATGTTATCCAAAGCAATAATTTGCATTTCCCTGAGAAATAAATAAAGAAATTACATCCAACTTTACAAAGACTGTAAAACAAGAGGTCAAAACCAATCTGTGCTCTGGGTTATTTAATACCAGTAACACAATATCACAAAGCACAGATATTGTTGACATTTGTGCTTTTATTTCTCTGAAAACAGATCTTATCCAGCTACAACTGCTGAACTAAAAATGGATGTAAATATCTGAGCTTTAGCTGAAGATAACACCTGGAGCAAGGCAAGTTCTGTGAGCTAAGGTGGAAATTTGGGATATAAAAGTCTGTGGCTGCAGTATAATATTGATTTTATGCCCCAGATTGGAGAAATCTATAATATAATGAAGTTATAAAGGAAATTTTTGATTCCACCCAGTGACTTGATGATTCAGACGTGTTTTAAAGGATTAAAAGAGAGAAAATCAAACTGAAATGGCAAAAAATGCTCTTTAAAATAGTCTGGTTTCCTCTTGTTTTTTTTTTAATCAAGCCACTTTCACTCCAGTGCCCTTTAAGTTATTTGTAGAACTCCATGTTTTATTTCAATACCGAAAATATCTACTCAGATACAGACAGAAGTTGCTACATTCCTGTCATTTATGAAATAGTTTTTAAGTCTTCACTGGATTAAATAAAAAACCTGCTTTGATTATTGCAGGCAAGGTAGTTTCAGGTTATACCTCAAGATTTTAATGGATAAAACACTACAGGAAAGGGAAATACTGGCACAGGGAAGACAAAAATAATTAATATTGGTTCAATCTGTTCATTCTAGAAAGATTTAGCAGTAGATTCTGGATATTTTAATACACCTACTCATACAGACACAGAACTGAGGTAAAATAAAATAATCCCTAACCAGAACACAGCTGAATTCCTTTATTTATCTCCTCCAAGTCTGGAAATCCAAAGATGATTCTATTACTTTGAGTTTTTTATCAATTAATTTCCTCTGCCACACAAAATGTGATACAAAACACACATAGACGGACCAAAATCTGAAATAATTCTCCTTATTCCTATCCTAAATTTCGTTATCAATGTAGGATGAGGCAAAGAAAGCTGCAGAGAATGAGGAATTCATCTGGGAAGAACAGAAGAGCTGTGGGATTATTTGCTTTTGACACGGGAATTAATCCCATTCGTTTGCTTGTGGCTTTAAATTTGTAAAAATCTCCAATAATGAATTAAAAAAAATTTAAATTGTAAGAAAAATGGGAGGCTGTTGCCATTGCCAAGCCTGCAGGTATAGAAAAATCTCATTACTAATTCTGGATCCCAGCAAAACTCCACAAAAACTCACGGATTTCACAGAATTATTGAGGCTGGAAGAGACTTTAAAGATTATCCAGTCCAACCATCAAAATCACTCTTAAATCATTTACATCAGAGGTATCTCCTGTGCTATCAGTAAGTTGGAAAAAGGGGAAAATGTTGGGTTTTTAAAAGATCAATATTTAAAAATTTCTGACAGGGGAATGAGCAAAGCATGAAATAATCATAGAGAAGAGTTTGAGAAAAATAAGAGTTTGTTTTCCAAGACACTTAGGGAAGGTTTTTTCCCAAGACAACCTGTTTGGGAAGGAAGAAAAGAGAAGGAGGCTGAGATAATTCTTCCATTTCCAGCATTTGGAGCACTCCAGGTGCTCCCAGGCACATCAACATTCCCTGAATTTAGAGGGAACACAGTTCTGCTCTGGTGGAATCACAGAACCAAGCACAGGCACCAGAACTACAAAAAAAAATTCCTAAACAGAATTGTAGCATGAACCCAAAATTCCTCATGGTTTTTCGGAGCTGTGCCTTGAAAAGTCTGACAAAAACTGGCGGGATGGGAGCTGCAGCTGATAAATCAATTATGAAACACAAGTGGAAGCTCCATTGTGAGGGAGCCAGATTGGTTCTGACCTTTGAAAGGTCAGAGAGCTGCCCCAGAGGAAACACAAACTGCAGAAATGAGAATATTTGTGTTCCTGACACAGCAATTGCAACACTGAGGTGACAACTTCACAGGCAAAGGGTGGTGGAAATGTTTCTGTGGGTGGCTGAGCACAGCCAGGGTGACAGCAAGACAGCCAGAAGACATTATTGTCCTCAAAAAATCACTTTTTAATGACATTTTCTAAACCCAAGTCCTTTACCAAAGCCATTTCTGCTCTTCCTACAGTGGAGAATATTAAGTCTGGTTTTCTGCCCAAGCTTTGAATTTTACAGTTGTTTTTAAAATGCCCTTCAATTTCCCAGTTACCTGATGTTTTGTTAGTTGTTTTTCCCCCCAGGCCACGCAGCTGAGCCGTGCACAGCCAGGCCACCACAGATTTCTGCAGCCTCAGCAATGATGAAAAATAAGAGATGGGGGTAAAGCTAAAAACCTGTTCAAAACTACATGGACTCCATGGCATGAAAGGCATTGTTGAATTTAGGGTACCTCATACCCTAAATCCTGGGTACCAGTTTTGAGTTCCTACTGCTCCTCCAGTTGAGCTTCAAACAGGATAAATATGAATTTATTATGAAATTATTTATAAAATATGAATCGTGGGATGCTTTGGGTTGCGATTTGTTACATTTCAGCCTGGGATTGTTCCTTTTTGTGACTTTTTTGCTCTGTTTTAATGCCAGATGCCACAGATACCTTGCAGGAGGTGAGGATGAAGAGGCTGGTGAGCAGTGAGGACAGCAGTCATCTCGTCGTGATCCGAGGGGTGGATGTACTCGTAAATGCTGTTTCCAGTCAGCTCCACCTGGGAAAAGACAATAAAATAAAAATAAATAAAATAAATAAAATAAATAAAATAAATAAAATAAATAAAATAAATAAAATAAATAAAATAAATAAAATAAAAGCAGCTGGATCGTTTTCTGTCCTCAAACTCTCCCTGCAGCTGGAGCACCACACTCCGGTTTTAAAACACGAGCTGGGTGTATCAAAACCGTCTTCCGAATCACAGCCATTAATCCCAATTAATTCTTTCCTCAGCAGTGATTCATATTAGAGGGGTTTTGGTGGGAATTTCTGGTGTTTCGTCAGAGACAGAAGAGCTCCTGTTAGAGCTGGAAATGAAGTGATAAATTAGAGCAGCTGGAGAAATGCTCAAGTGCCACAAACGGGGTAAAAACCCTGAGCTGTAGAAATACCTCTCAAGAAGACAAATATTAAAATAAAAATAGTTCTCCTGCAGGTTCCCAGAATCTCTCACCTGCACGCAGCTGGCAGCTGAGCCTGCAGAGCCAAAGCCCTGCTCTCACACAATTCCTTTGTGTCCTTCCCACCGCCGGCAGGACCGGGGCTCTGAGAGAATCCAAAAAAGCAGATTTCCATGGATTCTCACTGCTCCGAGCAAACAGGCACGGGAAAGATCTGCCCTGAATATCCGTGTGTTCCCTCTTCTCCCTGAATATCCGTGTGTTCCCTCTTCTCCCTGAATATCCGTGTGTTCCCTCTTCTTCCTGAATATCCGTGTGTTCCCTCTTCTCCCTGAATATCCGAGCATTCCCTCTTCTCCCTGAATATCCATGTGTTCCCTCTTCTCCCTGAATATCCGAGCATTCCCTCTTCTCCCTGAATATCCATGTGTTCCCTCTGCTCCCCGAACTCTGCCTTCAGCGTTTTTCTGAAAATGTTCCTCGTCCTCCCATTTTCTGCATTATTCATTGAATGTGCCTTCCCAGGGCTGTGCAAACTCACTTTTTTTTCCTTCTAACCATCTATTCCCCACTGCTCCTTTGCAACAGCCCCTCCCTGCAAACACAAAAAAACATCAACAGTGATGTGATGGTCGAACCAGACTGAGATTTCACTGAGTTAGGAAAAAGAAGTGGGAAAAAAAGAGGGAAAAACAAGGAAAGGAGAGATGGAAAGAGAATAAAAGAAAGAGAATAAAAAAGGGAGAAAGAAAGAGAGAAAGAGAGAAAGAGAGAGAAAGAAAGAGAAAGAAAGAGAAAGAAAGAGAAAGAAAGAAAGAAAGAGAAAGGGAGAGAGTGAAAGAGAAAGAAGAGAAAGAAAGAAAGAGAAAGGGAGAGAGTGAAAGAGAAAGAAGAGAAAGAAAGAAAGAGATGGAAAGAAAGAAGGAAAAAAGAGAGAAAGAGAGAAAAGAAAGAAAGGAAGAAAGGAAGAAAGAAAGAAAACAAAGGAAAAGAAAGAAAGAAAGAAGGAGAAAGAAAGAAAGAAAGAAAGAGAAAGAAAGAAAGAAAACAAAGGAAAAGAAAGAAAGAAAAAACAAAGGAAAAGAAAAAGAAAGAAAGAAAGAAAGAAAGAAAGGAAGGAAGGAAGGAAGGAAGAAAGAAAGAAAGAAAGAAAGAAAGAAAGAAAGAAAGAAAGAAAGAAAGAAAGAAAGAAAGAAAGAAAGAAAGAAAGAAAGAAAGAAAGAAAGAAAGAAAGAAAGAAAGAAAGAAAGAAAGAAAGAAAGAAAGAAAGAAAGAAAGAAAGAAAGAAAGAAAGAAAGAAAGAAAGAAAGAAAGAAAGAAAGAAAGAAAGAAAGAAAGAAAGAAAGAAAGAAAGAAAGAAAGAAAGAAAGAAAGAAAGAAAGAAAGAAAGAAAGAAAGAAAGAAAGAAAGAAAGAAAGAAAGAAAGAAAGAAAGAAAGAAAGAAAGAAAGAAAGAAAGAAAGAAAGAAAGAAAGAAAGAAAGAAAGAAAGAAAGAAAGAAAGAAAGAAAGAAAGAAAGAAAGAAAGAAAGAAAGAAAGAAAGAAAGAAAGAAAGAAAGAAAGAAAGAAAGAAAGAAAGAAAGAAAGAAAGAAAGAAAGAAAGAAAGAAAGAAAGAAAGAAAGAAAGAAAGAAAGAAAGAAAGAAAGAAAGAAAGAAAGAAAGAAAGAAAGAAAGAAAGAAAGAAAGAAAGAAAGAAAGAAAGAAAGAAAGAAAGAAAGGAGATTATTAACATTTCTTCATTTATATAGTTTTCTCTAAATTTGCCCTTAAAATGCACTGGCTGCTCCTTTTCAGGCCAGAAACAGGTGGGGACTTGCTGCAGGAACACCCCATATCCCAATTTTTTGTCAGAGAGAAAAGAAAACACAAAATCTGCCTGTGAGTCATGCCTGGAAATTCTTCTGTTTGTTTGTAATTACAAGGGGAGAAACATCCTGTAAATGTCCATATGTGTCTTCATAAATATCCTAATCACCTACATTAAAAAAATCTAAAAATTCTTATGATGATGGACATTTCATTTTCAGAACATGACAAAAATTGCCACTCTGTGGTCAGTGTTCAAACCAAAGGGAGCATCACTTACAACCCTCTTATTATAATTTTATATTTGGTTAAGAGTGATTTTTATCCCTGGATGTTTTGCCCTTGGATTGAAAACATTTTTAGCAGAGAATTTACCTTCCAAAAAAAAAAAAAAAAAAAAAAAGAATTCATGGGTGGCTGTGTGTGAACAACCTTTCCCTTCAATATAGAGACTTTCTGACATTGAAAACCCCAATCAACCTGACAAACCTCATAAAATGTAGTTGATATTTTCTCTTAAAAAGTGTAACTCATGGCTCTCTCTTGCTTTTCCCAAATTCATCACCTTTTTTAAAATGATTCCTCATGGAAATGCACATTTTTTCACAGGATTCCCAGGCTCAAGGTCACTTTTTTATCCAGAATTTCATTTTTATCCCAAGGTTTATGCCTAAAATTCAAGCCTAAAATTCTTTATGAAATAATGACTAGTTTTCCTCATTATATACACAGAAATGCCTAAAATTCAAGCCTAAAATTCTTTATGAAATAATGACTAGTTTTCCTCATTATATACACAGAAATTAGTTTTATTCTGATAGGTTTATTTGCAAGCCCAGGAAAATCAGCAGGAGGTGAAGGTACAACACTGCCCCCAAAATTGACTTTAAAAATAGACTTTAAAGCATAAAGCCACCAGCAAGGAGATGGGGGCTGAGCAAGAGTCAAATAACCAAAATGTGGATCCATAATTTGGAATCTCACCCCCTTCTAGGCAGGGCGCACTCAGGCTCCTTTAAATCCTACAATGAAACCCTGAAAACTTGAAAAAAAATAAATTATATGGCTCAATTCATAAAGCTAAATCCCATGCCTCAGGTTATTAAAGCAGCTTTCTTGATGCAGTTTTTAATAGCTGTAAATACCAAAAATCAGCATTTCCTACTAACAGGGGGTTTATGTGGAATTCAGGTATTTTTTTCCAGCCAAGGAATGATTGATAATGAACACACAGGACTAAGCAGATGGATTCTAGAGCAAATAATTACATATTTTGCCTCTCCTAGACTCATTTGATGAAAGCAAAATAAACTCCTGGAAAAGTTCAGATGTTTGTGGTTAAACATTTCAAGATTTATCAAAAGTCAAAGATAAGCCTGGCTCCCTCATGGATCCAGAAAATTGCTGGAATAAGCTCCAGACCTTCAAAATAAAACAAAAATATGTCTTTCCCCATTGTTTCACAAGAGGATTTTCCTCTCTTTTTTGTTCCTTTGGACTCTGAGGGAGAAAAAAAATATATTTGGGGAATTTGAAGCTGTTTTGTTTTCCATGGAAAAAAAGAGGCAGGGAATTGGCTGTTCCAACCAGTAAAAGTCAGTTCATCCCTGGGCTGAGGCCAGCGGGGCTGAGGTGGAGGACGGGGTCCCACTGCAGAATTTACAATTTTTACTGCTGCAGCCTGGAGCAAATCAAACTCCAAACCACAAATGAAGTGGCAGGGCCACAAATGAAGATGTAGATTTTGACAAACTCCGTTTCTGAAACAAAGTCGTGCTTAAAAACCATCCTTAATGCTGGTTTTAAATTTATGACTGGTTTAGCCACCCCAGCTTTTTCTCAAGCTGATTTCTTCCTGCTGAAGTTCAATCCAGCACCAACCTGAAGATAAAGGCTGCTCTAGCAGGCCTCCAAAAATAGCCTGCAAAAATATTTTTAAATGGCCTTCTGATTTGGTTTAAATATACATTTTTAAACAAACGGCACTCGAGCTGGAAATGGATGTGTGGCCTAGTTAATTGTCAAATTATTTCATAAAAAAGGCCTTTCTGTGCCCACTCTAAAAGATTTTCTGCAGTCACCACCACTCTGCTCTCAGCTTGCCTTGGCTGCAGCTCTATGAGAGCACTTGTTGGAAATTCAGTGTGGAATTATGGCCGGGGGAATTTCCTTCTCCTGCCCAATCCCATTCTTGTTGATGGCAGTGGCAGAAATCCCAGTGATTTCCAGAGGAGGGGGAGCAAGAACTTTTGAGAGGGGCTGGAAGCTGACAGGAATATCCCAGGATTGAAGGATGAATATCCCAGGGTTAAGAATGGATATCCCAGGGAGTGGGAGCAGCCCAATGTTGGTGCTGGGACTGCTTGAAGTGAAATTATCCCTTCAAAAATGGAGTATTGAGGCAGGGCAAGAACAGGTTGGTGACAAATCAGGATGAGTAAAGGGGAGGAATCACTGCCTTGATAACTGAGGGTTTTATTTATAAATAAACCCCCTGTGCACTGTGAAATGCTGTGTTTTGAGAATTTAAATTTCAAATCCCACAACTTTCAAGCTCATTTATTTATAAACTTCTCTTAAAGTGGAAGGTTTGGGATTTTGCTGAATAAAGTGCCTTCAAAAAGCAACTTTACCAAACCCTCTGGTTTTCCTCAGCACCTCCTGCCCTAAGAATTTATAGATATTTCCATGCACGTGGAATTCAGTCAGTGCAGACGACCAGGAGGATAAATAGGATTAAAACCTTTGTGGCACTCCCAGTCCCCTCTTCCTGCATGTGCCAAAATCTATTTAGTGTCCCACTGATCCCATAATTCTTTAATTTCTCCAAATAGCTGGATAATACCAAGATCTACAAGGTCTGGTGGCTCGATATTCCTCCAAAAGAACAATTTCTGGGCAAAACCTGGGAGATCAGGAAGCAAACAACAGAGGACAGGGAGTTTCTGCTCCAGGATGGAAGGATGGGAGCCCTCAGTGCTTTGGGATAACGGCACTGATGAAATGGATGGATTTTAGCAGGCAGCAGCCTGGATCCTTCTAAAAATTCAGGGTGAGAGAAACCCAGGTTGAAAAATGAGTAGAAAATAGGGCCATTCTGTAGGGAAGTTTATTTTCAAGCAAAGCAGTATTTAAAGGAACTTGAACATGAATTAAATGGGATGAAAGAACTAAAACCATACCATGCCAGAATGAAGTGGACAAACTGAACTAAGAATGTTTCCTGGCCATATTTTTAAAATGAACAGGTAAAAAAAAGTATCTATGGTGGCTATTTATTCCCAACATGATTTTTTTCTCAAGATATTAGAGAAACAGGGGCTAAGAAGTGGAGTTTGAGTTTATATCCTTGTTTTCTCTACCTCTTGAGTTCTATTTTCTCTCATAACCACTAATTCTGATAGTCCTGTTATAAACACACATCCAAAGAACTTCACTTTTTTTTCAATTAAAAATATTGATTACTGCCAAAATTAAAGTACAGAAACAATCCCCACCACTAAAGTCCTCTCTCTGTTTATGGAAACAGCCACAGGACAAATTAACCAGGTATATTCAGAATATTCTCCTCCCTCTCCCCTTCATCTCCTCATTCTTCTCCCCTCTGCTATTTAGTCTTTATTTCCCTTTATTTATTTGTTTATAAGTGTTTGATACACAACTGAACACTTCAGTTTCTTGCAAGTCTCATCCAGGGCCTGCTGAAATGAATGAGGAATTTTTTTATGGGACTTTGGCAAACTTCAGGTCAGGTGCTCCCAGTGAATTTCAGTTACAGACAAAGGTATGGAAAGCTGCATTCTACAATAAATTCAGGCTCTTTGCCCTTGTGTCTATCCCAGGAAAAAAAAATTAGAAATGTCCATCTAAGAAAAAAAAACCATAAAACCCCCTCATACTTCTGGTGCAGAACAGTAGTAAACTGAGTTTTATGAGTTCTATCACAACCATATAAAACGCTTTACTGAAAAGACCACTGAGCTGGAAAAACTCAGGAAAAACTACCCTGAATTCCATGTGAACACTCATAAATCTGCCCCCCTTTTCCTTTTTTCTTTTTTTTTTTCACATTTACCATAAAACTCCTGCTCCACATCAGATTTCCTCTCCCTTTCATAGGCAGCCTCAATATCTTACACAATCTAAAACTCCCAGACTCGAGTTCTGAGCTTTATTTCAGCCCTCGTGCTTTGGGCTTGGGTTTCAGGCCCTGCCCAGATCTGCAATTTGCAATATCATATTATTTATGGCCCTTCTGAAAGGTAATGAGGAGTAAAATACAATGAACAAGAACAGATATAAAGACAGCCGGGATGTGGTGGCAAGTCAAGGAAATTTGAGTATTTTACCCAGGCCCTTTTCAGGGAGAAAAAAGCCAAACCTTCAAACAGCCCTGAAAAAAATTAACTTTGTATAAAGGCAAGGTACCAGTGTGAGGGTCTGAATTTGTATTTACAGGTTCCAAATTTGTATTTAGCAGGTTCCAAATTTGTGTTTAGCAGCTTTATTTTATTTCTGCTTTAGATTCAGAGCACACCCCATACCTGGGACAGGCCAAGGTGCACAGATGCTGTTTCAGAGATGTACATTATTTTGCCATCCGATGCCACGACGAAGACAAAGCCATCCAAAGTCTGAAATAAAGAGAAATACACAGGGTAAGAAGCAGGAAATCAGTTTAAAGCATTTACAGTGAAAAAAAAATACTTTGGAGGATGATTTCTGTCTGATTTCGGCAGCAGCAAACAGCAAAATTTAAGGAATAGAAACCTTGATCTGATTTTGTTCCTTTAAACTCAGGGATGTTGTGAAATCCACCTCACTCCCCCCCCAGATGAAGCTTTGCTGCTTCACTTTCAGGGAATATTTTGCTGTTGATTCAGGGTGTTTTTAGTGCCTAGCCCAGATCCTGAGCTCTGTGGTGCTCAGGAGAAGTCAGGCCCTACGTGAGCCATTTTTTATGGCATAACTGGCAGCCCCAGCTCGCTGCTATTTGCAATTTATTTAATGGCACCACGAGCAATGATTGAACCTGTCTGTATTTTCAATAATATATTTCTGAGCAGAGGTCTCTCTGCTCTGAAACTATGGGAACATCCCAACAGAAAGCAGAAAAAATCAGCATCCAAAACTTTATCACACTTGAAGAGAGATGTTTGTGCTTATTCAGTTTTATCCCTGCAGCCTGCAAACCTCAACCAATGCAAACTTGAGGTCCAATCCTACAAATTCTTCTTGGCAGGATATTGGCTGGGAGGCAAATATTGCTTGTGTGAGTCAAAACTGGAGTTTGATTTAGTCAGATTTTATTCATCCAAGAAAAAAATAAATAGTGGGGTAAAGCTGAGCCCAAACTGGCATGATTTGGACACAAAACCTCTCAGTTTGGGGGGTCTTTGATTTTTTCAGTGCCCAATTTCAGGCTTTTTTTTCAAAAGTATCTGATATCAAAAAGTCTCCATTATCTCTACCCAGTGTAGAAAGCTTTGATCAACACATGGCATGTGAATATCAGTGAATATTCACAAGTGAATATCACCGGACAACATATTTGGAAGAGAAAAATATTTTTTACTGTACTCTGGTAAAACAAGCACCTGTTTTAATCCACTTAAAGTCACTCAACTGGAAGAGAAGCAATAAAATCCTGTCTGCTTCATGCACCTCTAATGCCACCCCAAGAAGAAAATATTCCAAATTATTCTCTTGCCTACTAATGACTCCACAGCATATAATTTAAAGCAGATTACTCTTTGCCCTTTTTTTTTTTTTTTCTTTTGGAGTATAAATTAAATTTTGTAGAAATACTATAAAGGGTAATCAATTATTGCACCCTCAGCCATAATATTGCTTTAAGCACTGTTGTCTTGCAATTGCTTTACCCAGTATCATTAATAAACTTGTGTCAATGCTGCTGTAACTGCAGCACATCCCAAAATTTCATGGACAGGAAAGCTGAAAATTCACATGGAAAATTTCAGTCAAGAACCCTTAAAAAAAAAAAAAAAAAAGTTGGCAGTAAATGTGGGTTTATTAAAACCCTCAGCATTCGTCATCCAGAAATAAATGACCTGTAAAATGAGAGTTACAGGTGGCCAGCATTTAATTTTGTGTAAATTCTATTCATGCCAGACAAAACCAAGGAGGAGGAACAACAATGATTTATACGACTCGGTCTGTATTTTAATACATACATTATATTATCACATAGATTATTACACAGAACTAAGTCAGCATTTTCAGGTGGAGTCGTGGCTCTGGAACATCTCAGAGGACATCAGCTACTTGAAATAAAATTTCCAAGGCTGGAAATGCCTCCCTAGGAGATAATTTTGAGCTCTGCCATTGCCTGGGTGCAGTCAGTGCCTCCCTCTCCAAAGCAGCCTCCCAAAATCTCTCTTTTTCCCCGCAGGAGAGCAGCGGATGCTCTGTGGTAGCAAATAAATAACTGCGCTCAAAATTCCAAAGGTCGGACCCGGAGCCCGAGCAGAGATTTTCTGTGGAGGTTTTTCTCCCCAGCCGAGCGAAACAGTGAAAACACAGTGAAAACACAGCCCCAGCGCTGCGACCAGGAATTCACCTCCCGCAATAAACCCGCCCGGTAAATGGTCACGGTTTAGTGGCTCTTTAAAATCGGGGCAGAAAACCCGCGCTGCGTTAAGTTCAAGTATTAATTTTTTTTTTTTTTAATAGGAGTTAAACGCAATTTAATTTTTCCCCCTCCTGCTGGCACGCTCGCCCCGGCTACGACTTCCTAAACTGAATTCCGGGGAATTCCAGAGCAGATCACCGGGATTGTGACCAGCGGCATTTTCGGGTGCCGAAGTCACGGGAGCCCCAATCCCGGAGTTCTCCCCCCGGGAGCCCTGCGCTCCCTCCCGGCTCTCCCCTCCCGAGTCACCGTCCCCTGCCCCGGGAGCTTCCTGGGGACACCCCGGCCCTTCTGGGGGTGCTGATTGAAGCTCTCGGGGCTGGGAGACAGCACAGGGGGGATGAGCGCCTCTCGCTTCTGCCCCGATCAAAGGCAAAAAAAGTAAAATAATGGAAATACAAGAGCTTGGTGTCTCTTTTTCTGCTCTCGCAGCCCGGCGAGGCTCGGGAATGGGGTGAAGCTTCAGCCAAGCTCCTGTCGTGGTGCGGGGGTGAAGAGCAAGTGGAGGAGGAGGAGGAGGGGGAAGAGGAGAAAAAGGAGGAGGAGGAGGAGAGGCAACACCTCAACCCCGGGTTTCCGATGCGCAGCGCGTACGGGGGGAGGAAGGCGTCCACTACCTGAAGCAAGTGGGATCCGAGCTCCATGGCCACGTTATCCAGGGGCCCGATCCTGCTCGGCTGGCCCCAGGCGTCGCCCAGACCTGCAGGGGGAACAAGGGTTTGGTTAGAGCAGCAAGCGCAGCCGGGTCAGCCCTGTCCTCCCGAGCGGGACCTGCCCTGCCCGTGCTCCCCTGGGGGTGGGAAAGGCCGAGTCGCTTCTACACAGGGGCTTTGGGAGGGAATTGTGCTTTTTCCGGAGCAGAGCATCCCCGCGGATGCGCTTTCCCCCTCCCCGGAGAGCCCCGGGGCCGCAGCCGCTCCCATCCCGCCGGGCCCGTCCCGTCCTGGCAGCGGCACCGGCCCCGTCCCGCTGTCCCTGGGAGCGGCCACCCCGAGGGCCAAGGAGGAGGATGAGGAGGTGGAAGAGGGCCGGAGCTCGATGGGGGATGAACTGCCCCGACCGCCCCTTCACCTGCGCACTGAGGGCACCGACACAGCTTCGCCCCCCCGGCCCCATGGAGCCCCGACCCCACAGCCCCGACCCCACAGCCCGATCCCACA
>VZRO01003187.1:305879-354807 GCA_013397915.1 Daphoenositta chrysoptera | reverse complement strand
TTTTTATTTATTTATTTTTTTCCCAAGGCCAGAAGGAGCTCTGAAGTGGACCTCTCGGTTAATTCTTTAGCAAAGGCTGCAGAAAGCCAGGAGAGCCTCAAGAGGGGAGGGGATAATGTATCCGTGACGTGTCCTCCCGCGCAGCGCCCTCCGAGGGACCCAAATCCAGCGGAGGCAGCGCAGAGCCGCAGGCAGCGCTTGGAGGGGACGGGAGGCCGGCCCGGGGGAGCCGGGGGCGGGGGCCGCTGCCCGGGGCAGCCCGAGCCCGCTCCCCCCGGCCCCCCAGGAGCCCCTTGCCCCTCGCTGCCCTTCCCGCTGCACCGGCCGTGACCCCGAGGGGGCCTTGTCCCCCACCCGGGCGGAGCCGCCCTCGGGAGGGGCCGCGGGGCGGGTGCGGGGCCGGGACACGCGTGGGGCCCCTTCCCCAGCCCCGCCGGGAAGTCACCCGAGACTTCTCCCCCTTGTTTTGGCGCTGGGTAAAGCCTACCTGGACGCACACACAGGGACAGACACAAAACACGTTTATACCGTGTGTAAAACAGATATTTTACGTATTACACGTGGATACACGCACATAAATATATTCACACAAGACCTCTGTACACGCAGGGGAGGGGGCCGAGCTCCGGGGGAGCTGCCCAGGGGCCGCCCCGGTGCCCTCCCCGCCGGCAGCCGCTGCTCATCAGCCCCCGCTGGCCGGGGCTTAACCCCGGAGCTGCCGAAGCGGCGTTCGGGGGGAAGATGGAGCAAATCCCCGAGCGCCCAGGCTGTGCCGGGACCCCCGGGCCACCTCCCTCGGAGAGCTCATGGGCTGTGACCGCAAGGCTCGGGGCCACCTTTGCTGTCTGGGTCCCTTGCCGTGTCCCGAGTGAGGGAATTTAGCCCGGCCCCGGCAGGACTGAGCCGTGCCCGGCCGGGTTTGACGCGGCCCCGACCCGACGGCAGCGCTTGGGCAGCCCCGCGCTGCTTTTGGGGACACAAACCCGCCCGTGCGTCCCTGTCCCACTCTCACGGGGACACACCCCGGTGCCGCCGGGAGCCGGCCCTGCCAGCCGGGCACGCGTGGGGATTAAAGCAGCGAGGAAAGGCGAGAAAGGAGGGAGCAGCAGAGCCCGGCGAGACGCGGCTCCACATCCAGGGGGGCGAGGGGGATGGGAGCGCCCGTTCTCAGGACACAATGCGCCCGTCCTTAATATTAATCCCCGGGAGAGGCCGGGCCGGCGGGCGAGTGTGTTTGCTTAAGCTCGCCCGGCCCTCCGTAATTATCCCATTAGAGCCGAAAGAGCCCGGCCCGGCCATGCCGAGGGAAAGGCCACGCTCTTTAACCTCCCCGCGGCCAGGACCTGCCGGGCCGCCCGTGGGGACCTGCGGCACCTCCTGCTTGCCCTGCCCGAGGTGAGGGGCGAGCAGCGGGCGAGCGGAGCCCCGCAGGGTTCCAGGACATGCCCGCACGGCCTCTGCTCCCAAATCCATCCCCTCCTGGCTCAGGTACCGGCACCGCGCCCGTCCCTCGGCTGACGCGCCTGGAGAATTCTGTAGGGAAGACAAACGGGGAATGGGAACAGGCTCTGCCGCGCCGTCCTTGGTGGGATTTAGGCTGGAGCTGGCTCCCAGGTCGAGGAATCCTGAGAGAAAGTCTTGCACCGGCGGGACAGGGCGATGTGCCCCTTTCACCCTCCCGCATTGCCCTTTTTACCCGCAAAATAGGAGCAGCCCCGTGCCCCTCGCTATGGGGACACCTCTCCTGGGCACACTGGCGATGCCAGATTTAACCCGCCGCTGTATTTTCATTTTTACGGAAGCGTGTTCCGGGCTGGGACTTTTCGCCGAGCGAAACAAACCCAAATTATTCTAGAAAAAAAAAAAAAAAACAACAACCCAAAAAAATTACCAAAAACCACCGGTCGAAAAGAAACTTCAGCTTTTCGGGGAAATTCTCAAAATTCAATGCAACCTCCGCCCGCCGCCGAAACCGGACGCATGAGCAGAGGTAAAAATACATATATATCGGGGGAAAATATTACATATAATACATATATACATATATACTTACATATATGTATATATGTATGTATGTACATATACATGCATATATATGTATATTAAAAATTATATGTTTATTTATTTATTGCGGAAAATTAGCTGTATATCAAGGCAGGTCCTAACGGGTCAGATTCAACAAGCTCTGCGATCGCTAACCCCGAGCAGGAATCTGTATGGGACATTTCTGTGTCCTGTAAACAAAATACAGGGACAAACGATGGGGTGGCAAAGGAAAGCGTGAGGGGAGCGTGTTGTGTTTCTAACAAATTGCGGCGGTGTGGAGAAAGGGCAGGTTTCTGAATGTTTTCAACAGAACCCCGACAGAAAAAGAAAAATCTCTGTGCTACAAGGGTGACCCAAACCTATCGAGGTTGGATTCGCGATGTGCAGCTCGGTGAGTCCGAGGTGGCTGCAGGGACTTCGCTGCGACCTTTTGCAGACGAAACTCCTCGTCAGGAGGAAAACAAATTAGGAGAATAAATAAAACAATTTATTACTTAAATATTCAGATCGTGTTTTCACGGATACGCTGTTGAATCCTAAACCGGGCGCGCACAAACCCCGTTATTATTTAACAACATTTTCCCCTTGCTTGGAGGGGAAAACCCTTCCCCGGGTGGGAGACAGAGGGAGAGAGTTTCCTCTCCAGGTGAGCTTTATTGCGGAGGAACATTTCCAACATTTTCCCTTTTTTTTCCTTCCCAGGGGCTTCAACTGGAGACGGAAAACAGAGAGGAAAACGAGAGGTGAGAATTACCCCCATCCACCCCCAAACAAACTCTTTTCGCAGCGCTCCGGGGTTTGCGGGTGGGTGCCCCGTGTCTGGGTGGCGATGGGGACAAGCCCGAGGCTCCAAGGGAAGGGGTTCGACTCCTTTTTTTTTGGGAAATCCCGCATCTTCCAGGCGGGACCCCCGGCACAGGCGGGACCCCCGGCCCCGCTCCCCTCCCGTTCCCTGCCCCCCCCGGGATCCAGGAGCATCCCCAGGGCCGCTCCAGCCGAGCTTTGCAGAGGCAGGCGGCAGGACCGGGGTTGCCATCCCCCCTCCGTGTCCGTGGAAGTGCCACTCTCGCCCCAAAAAATCTTCGCAGCGCCGCGATTTTGGTGTTGGTGGAGTTTTCCTGCTTTTTTTCCTCGGTGGCGGCTGGCGGGGGGAAATCGGGGCTGCGGAGCCGAGCGCAGAGCGGGGCTTAACTTTAGTCTGAGGTGCTTAGCTGAAGTATTAACTGTGAGAAATACCACCAAGTTCCACAGGAAAGAAAATATCGTCAGATATTTGAACATTCGCAGTCTGCACCATCAGCACTGCTCCGAGCCCGAGGACCAGCCGTGCTGATCGTCCCCGGAGGAATCCCCCGGATTTTTTCCCCCTGTAACTACTGCTCCCAAGTGTGGCTGTACACACACAGCCGCTCACGCACGCAAATCCTATAAATGCTAATAAAACAGATTCCTCGGGATTTGTTTAACTTGCCCTGGCACCGCCGCCCTATATTGATATTCCGTGGGGTTACTGGTGTGCGGGAGGATTTCTGGTGAAGGGGAAAACTTTGGGATCAACCTTCCAGGGTGCCACCCGGACATGTCCTTGCAGACAAGGTGGGAGCCATAACGGTCGGCAACACCATGAATTTGCCCTGAACACTTGAAAGGGGAAAAAAGGAAGTGGAATCTCGGTGCTGGAATTACGAAACTATGCAGAATGGAGGCCTCCGGTTGCAGGGGATCGTTTTCAGCTCCTTTCTGGAAGCTGTATTGCTGCTATTGTCCAACCTTTGCTGGCCACATGGGACACGTTTGGCAATAGGACAGAAAATTATTTCGACTGGGCATGAACTGGAAATATCCAGCTGGGGCATGGATCCCATTTCTAATCAGGGTGGAGGGAAGGAAATCTCAAGGCTCTTTCTTGTTACTCAGACAGCGTTCGGAGAGTTGGTCAAAAGCTCCCATCCAGAAAAAATACGGCTGTTTAAAAATGAAATAAGGGTTGTGGGGTTTTTTTTACCCTTCAAACTTGTAAATTTTGGGGTTTTATTTTGCTGTGGAAGGGGGTGCACACCGTGTGTAGTGTGCAGTGATAACACAGGCGTGCAACTCTGCAGGAGCTGTCAGACTTGATGGACTGATCCAAATGGATGATATTTGCAAAAAATATGCCCAAGTTAAAAACTCGCAGTGCTCATGTTCGGGTCAGGTTTTCAATTTCAGTTTTCTAAGGAGAATAAAGTTGTTTTGTTAAGGTCAACTTAATTTCCCCCCACCTCCCACAACCGGAGCTGGAATTTGGTGAATTTTCCGAAAGTATTTTCATACAGCTCCGATAATTGGTATTAATTATGACACCCAAAGTTTCGTGACCAAACATTTGCTGCTGCTAATATAAGCTGCAAACTATATTTCTTTTAAGTACTGGAGATAGTTTAAAAGGCAAAATCTGGGAATAGGAGAGGGAGTGTATCCATCAGGGAGAGGAAGCTTCTTGGCTGGAGAAATTGGAAAAAACCTAGTGGGAAAAGCACACACTGGATCATTTTTACTCGATCTGTCTGAAATCCTTTGAACATTATGAAAGTCAATGTTGAGTATTTTTATTTACTTTTTCAAAGTTCTGTTCAGAGATTTGTTTTCTCAGTGGTCCTTGGCTTAAATGAACAGTGTGACTAATCTAGTGGAGATGAATAATGGATCTGTGAGGAATAGAAGAATTCTGATGCAAAAACATCTCTCTCTCTTTTTTTTGGTGGTATTTTATGCTGCTTGGCATTCAATACATTATATAATGACTGTCAGAAGAACTTTGGTAAAACTTGATGGTAAAGTTTATAAATACTTTAGTCATGATTTAGAAATGATGGATGGAAAATGTTCTTTATGCATAATGCTATTTGTGCCTAATTATGTGATGTTTTACTCTGTTCTGAGCACAGCCAGAAGCAAATGAATGTGCTGTCATTAACGACGGCACCTTTGATTTCTAAATAGGTTTTTTACCGTGGACAGGCAGAGAAATTTAAGTAAAGAATGAGCTTTTCACATGGGACTGGAACTCGAGGGGCAGAGCAGGGGCAGCTCCGAGCTCTGCTCCTGGGACAGGGACAGGACCCAGGGAGTGGCTGGAGCTGGGCCAGGGGGATTTTAGGGGGATATTTAGGAAAAGGCTCTTCCCCCAGAGGGTGCTGGCACTGCCCAGGCTCCCCAGGGAATGGGCACGGCCCCGAGGCTGCCAGAGCTCCAGGAGCCTTTGGGCACCGCTGCCAGGGATGCCCAGGCTGGGGCTGGTGGGGGTCTGGGCAGTCCTGGATGATCCACAAGGATCCCTTCCCACTCAGGATATTCCATGATCATGGCAAGAGAGAGGGGATGGAGAAGGGAAGCAGAAGTTCTGGTTGAGGTCACTTTTGGGAAGGTTTGGGAAGGGAAGGTTTGGGAAGGTTTGGGATGGGAAGGTTTGGGAAGGTTTGGGAAGGGAAGGTTTGGGAAGGGAAGGGAATTCTCTCTCCTTGCTGGTGCCATTGGGAAGGTCCAGCATGGGCATGGGAAAAGTGGGAGTGCACCAGAATAGGAACTTGCTGCTTTTCCTCATTATTGTTTCCAGCTTTGCTTGCCTTCTTCCTTTAGTCAGGGAATCATCAAGGTTTCCATGTTTTATTATGGGAATTTGGGATAGGTTCGATCCTAATTAAACAAAGATGACTCAAATTGAATCTCTGTCACCAGTGGAAAGACACCCAGAAGATGCTGCTCTCTAAAATGATCTGTTTGACCTTTGGACATGGATCCTGAACTTCGATCCCCAAAACCCACCAACACCAGGGAATTAGTGAGGAATCCATCGTGCAAATGCACTGAAAGCTTCTCCCTCTCCATTTGCAGCAGCAGGAAGTTTTACACACAGGATCAGGCAGAGGATGAATATCCAGGCTCGACTCCCTCCTTTGTCCCAAGGGGTTCAGCCACGGCCTCTTGTGGTGGGTGGGCCCTTCCTGGGTGCTGGACACGCCCCAAAGCCACTGTCACCCCCTGCTCAGAGGGACAGGGCAGAGGAAATATCCTAAAAGGCTCCTGGGTTGAGATAAGAACAGGGAGAGCGCCCAGGGATTGCTGGCACAGGCAAAGCAGGCTCAGCTTGGGAAAAAATTAATGTATTTCCAATCAAATCAGAGCAGGATAGCGAGAAATAAAAAGTAAATATTTGAAAACACCTTTCCCCCACCCCTCTCATCTTTCTGTGCTCAACCTGCTCTCAATTTTCTCAATTTTCTCTCGAAGGGAAGGGTGGCAAAAGGGGACAGGGAGTGGGGGCTGTGGTCAGTCCATCACACGTTGTCTCTGCTCCTCCTTCCTCCTCACCCTTCCCTGCTCGGGGGTCCTTCCCACAGGAGAATATCCTGCAAGGACTTCTCCAAGTGAGTCCTTCCCACAGGCTGAAGTTCTTCTGGAACTGCCCCAGCGTGGATCCCTTTATCCATGGGGTCAGTCCTGCAGGAACTGCTCCCTTTTCCCATGAGGTCAGTCCTGCAGGAACTGCTCCAGGTGGATCCCTTTTCCGTGGGGTCAGTCCTGCAGGAAATGCTCCAGTGTGGATCCCTTTTCCCATGGGGTCATTCCTTCAGGAACTGCTCCCTTTCCATGGGGTCAGTCCTTCAGGAATAGTTCCCTTTTCCATGGGGTCAGTCCTTCAGGAACTGCTCCAGGTGAATCCCTTTTCCATGGGGTCAGTCCTGCAGGAACTGCTCCGGAGTTTGTCCCTTTTCCCACGAGGTCAGTCCTTCACTAATTGCTCCAGTGTGGATCCCTTTTCCATGGGGTCAGTCCTTCAGGAACAGCTCCAGGTGGATCCCTTTTCCATAGGGTCAGTCCTTCAGGAACTGCTCCCTTTTTCCATGGGGTCACTCCTTCAGGAACTGCTCCAGGTGGATCCCTTTATCCACGGGGTCAGTCCTGCAGGAACTGCCCCACTGTCAGTCCCTTTTTCCATGGGGTCAGTCCTGCAGGAACTACTCCAGTGTGGATCCCTTTATCTATGGGGTCATTCCTTCAGGAACTGCTCCGTTTTCCCATGGGGTCAGTCCTGCAGGAACTGCTCCGGAGTTTGTCCCTTTTCCCACGAGGTCAGTCCTTCACTAATTGCTCCAGTGTGGATCCCTTTTCCATGGGGTCAGTCCTGCAGGACCTGCTCCAGGTGGATCCCTTTATCCACGGGGTCAGTCCTGCAGGACCTGCTCCAGGTGGATCCCTTTATCCACGGGGTCAGTCCTGCAGGACCTGCTCCAGGTGGATCCCTTTATCCACGGGGTCAGTCCTGCAGGACCTGCTCCAGGTGGATCCCTTTATCCACGGGGTCAGTCCTGCAGGACCTGCTCCAGGTGGATCCCTTTATCCACGGGGTCAGTCCTGCAGGACCTGCTCCAGGTGGATCCCTTTTCCTTAGGGTCAGTCCTTCAGGAACTGCTCCAGCCTGGGGCTCCCGTGGGGTCACGAGTCCTGCCAGCAAACCTGCTCCAGTGTGGGGTCCTCTACATTTTTTGTGGAAAAGATGGAGATTAAAGTTAAGTCTGAACTTCCTTCAAGACAACTGAACTTTTCCCTCAGTTCATCAGTTCAGGATCACTCCACGGTGTGGCAGGAAAATGAGGGGAAATGGTGTTCTGCTCCAGACTTGGAGCTTGAACTGTGTTTTCTTTTCCTTTTTCTTTTAAAATCCCAAACCTAAACAAAGAAAAAAACCCCAAAAACCTAAAAACCAAAACCCAACAAAAATGAAATGAAAATTCCAGCCAGGGAATGTCAGGACGAGGAAGATGTTGAAGTCTGAGGTGGGAAAAAGGCTCTAAGAACCAGCCCACTACCTCTTTAAAATCTCCCTGTGACTTCCCACTGCTCAGATTTTTTATGCCTTCTCCTTGGAAGAGCCCATTCCCAGAGCAATTTATGAGTTTGGAAATGATGCTGTGATTTGGATTGTTTGCAAGAAAATGCAAAACCTAGTTTTATGTCTTCAAAATAATATTTTGGGTATTTTCCTATTTAAGAAAAAAAACCCAAAGCCCAAACAAACAAAAAACCTCCCACCCCAAACCCAAAAAACCCCAAATAAACAAGCAAACATCCAAACAGGAGAAAATATCATGTTGCTATAGAAAAATATATGGAATTATTCCACTGATTTCTCTTACTACTTATTAGGGATTTCAAAAAATTCCTGGAATTATCTGTTCTCATGCAGAATTCTCCATAAAACCAGCCCCACCAAATATGATCCTTGGCTCTAAGTCTCCCAATACATTGATTTTCTGAGGGAAGAAATCAGTAGATTCCGTCCACCAACACAAACTGGTCCTAATTGTTGTCTCCAAACCCTCCTTTTGTCACTCGAGTGATTCAGAAAAGCTTTTATTTCCTCACCTCCTGCTAAAAGACAAATGCTGAATGTGCTTTTCTCCTCTTTGCTCCCTTTTGAGCCCGGAGCTTTCTCTGTATTTGTTTTTGTCCCCCAGCTTTCTCTGCCGAGGGGTTTTTCCAGCTCTGGAGAGGTGCCATTAGCATATCTTGGGAAATTTCCTGCAGTGGGGATTGGCAGAGAAATGTTTACCCTGAATAGATTGCAGGTACTGGGCAGTGCAAATACAGTGGGATTGATTCCACTGATGCCTCTGACCCTCAAAAATTGCAACGAGGACTGGAGAGTTCAAAACAACACCAGAGAGGATCTTAGAACGAGCTGGATTTAATTGATTAATATGAGAGAAAGATCATCCCAACTGCCTTCCAGTGCTTTACCCACCATCACTGGGGAAATTTGGGCTCTAAACCCATAAATGTGGGATTTTAGGCAGGTCGGTAGGACAGGATTGAAAGTGAGGTATCCAAAAAGCAACGTGAGGGGAAATAAGAGCATGAAAAACACAGGGAATATTATTTATCACGAACGCCCTGGAGAATCAGCTGGAGAGCTGAACTGAATTTAGGAGGAGATAAAGCTGACAGATAAATCTCAGGCAAATCTGAGATGAGAGCCCAGCGTGGCCAGAAGAATAAAATAAATGTGGTGATGAGAGCTGCTGGAGGAGGAGGGGAGCTCTGCACGAGCTCAAGCCCTTTTTTAATAAGAAGTTGGATCTTTGGGGATTACTCTGCCAGAAACTACAACTCCCCTGAGGTTTGCCTCAACACCAGTGGAAACTCCCAGGTCTGATGCTGCAAACAGGGTTCTGTGAAGAGGCCAAACTCCTCATGAATCACCAGCCTGGTCTTCAGCAGCAACGCGGCTCTTCCAAGGGATGTCATGTTTGTAACTCGATATCCTGCTCCGTAATCCCAGCCAGCACTGGGATATTGTGGATTCAGGACAATCCTAGAATGCTCTGGGTTGGAGTGGACCTTAAAGATCCTCCAATTCCACCTTCCACCAGCCCAGGTTGCTCAGAGCGCCATCAATTTTGATTCCCTGTGAACTTCTGGATAAGTGGTTGAATAATTTCTCATTACCAGCACATGGGACACCCAAATTGTCTCCAGAGCCTGATGTATAATTGAGTGAAATCAGACCTGGTGCTGAAATAATAAAAAGGAGAATTTCAACCTCTGTGCTGGACCAGTAAATTAATGAAGGGAATATTCAGGCTCCTTGTGTGTGCACATCCATTTCCTTGATGTTGGACTTCTGATAACTTGATTTTAACAACAAGCCACATAAAGGAAGGACTCTCAACTCTCCACTCTAAATTTCCTGGGTTTTGACAGATTAAATAAAATCCTTAAGGCCATTTTATCACAGTTTTTTCCCTCTCTGTGCAGGCGTGTGATTTATGCCCCCTTTTTATTGCATGAACCTTTGTCTCCGCGCCGTTTGATTCAGTCCACTAATGGCCCTCAGCTGATTTTATTTTAGGAGCTGCAAATTTTTGCACACCGAGCTGGACAAATGCAGTGCAGGGGTGAATGAAACGGTGGAATTCAGCGGAAAAAAAAGCAAATTAGTGAGAGAACAAGATGTTAAGTGTTGATCCAAAGCAGCGCTGCGTGTAAACAATGGCTCCTTGGTGTTTACTGTACATTATCTGCCCAAATCCAAGGATTACTGTTTCCTCTGGAGCAGCCACTGGCTGGAGGTTCTCAGTGGTAGCTGTTATTAGTAGCAATGACATATTAATTGAACTTCACTGCTTCCAGGTGTGTGGCACACTCCGGGGTCACCCAGAGCACTCCAGTTTCACGTGGATTCAATTACGGCAGCGTTATGAAGGAATGCGACATGTCATGCATTAAAATGTCAATTACCACTTGTTATGGGATGCAGGGGGAAAAAATCAACCCATCAGACTCTTTCCAGCATCACTTCTGTCTGCTTGGGGCTGTCTTTATCTCCTACCTCATCCGTGCAACCAGAAGAGACAGGGAAATGTCTTTTAAAATGTATTATTAAATTTCTTTAGTGGCTTGGATGGATCGTTGGGTGTTGTTATGAGTGACACAGAACCGTGGTTGGGGTTGGAAGCATTTCTGTCCTGTTTTGAAATTTCTGGAGAAATTCTGGCAGATTTCCCATTCATTTGCACTTTCAGTGATAAATTCCCCAATTTTGCACTCGTTGTGCTTCATTTCCTTAAATTACCTTTTTTTTAAATCAGAGGGTACAGAGACCTGGGGACAAATCTGTGCCCTGGTCACCTTATTTTGTTTCCATTCCACTGCATTAAGAGGATGAAAACTTGGAGACCTCAATCTGGGATTCACTTTTCCAGCTTCACCTTGGTCTCATGGAAGATTCCCTGACTGGCAAGGGGCTGGAATGAGATCTTTAAAGTCCCTCTCAACCCAAATTTTCTGTGATTTTGGTAAAATACTCCCTCTTTCACTCTCTTTCTCCCATTTTCCATGATTTTCTTGCCAGGTCTGAACTCCCCTGAGAGTTAAAATCCTGTGGAATCTCACGACAAAGGTGTAGCTCAAATACTAAAGAGAAATGAGGTTATTTTTCATCATATACTTCAACAAACACCTTGAAATATTCCCCTCCAAAGGGAAATGCCCTGTGCTGTCAAGGTGTTTGTTCTCCCCAGGTAGGTTTTTTTCCTCCTCCCCATTTAGACCAACTATTTTTTTGTCGGGAATCACTTAAAATCCAACCTTTTGGACCAGCTGGAAAGTGCAAGACTTCCAAAGCAAATTTTAGCTAAAGGAGATGGAATTGAATAAAATATCCTTGCAATATTTTTCTCGTGGGGTACTTTCACATCTCTAATTGCATTCCATGAAATCTCAATCCTCAAGCTCTTTGCTGGCAAACTATTTTTAGGTTTTCTTGGAGAATTCTATGTTGGCTGTGAAGCTGGGTTTGGGGAGTGAGCGACTGCCACGCCACATGGGCCATGCCATGGTCAGCTGAATATTTATCAGCAGCGTTTTTTGGTGTGGTCAGTCAAGGCTTTTGTGAGTCTGATTCATCCAGAGATCCCCATGAGGATCAAGATAAGAAAATTCCTGGGTGAAGGCAAAGATTTATTTTAGGATTGAAACTGAGGAGCTTTTTATTCTGTTTCCACGGGCGTTGGGAGCTGACAAGGGCAGGAACTTGGGCACTGCTGGTGAGGACACTGGAGCAAACTCCTACATTCCGTGATATCCTGAAGAAACACTTCAACTGCTTCTATCCAGATATTCCAAACTGAGAATATTTTATGGAAGCCTGGGAACACTGGAAAATAACAGGTCTGAAGGATTCCTGCATTCATTCATGGTGTGTTTTCTACCCCGCTGAATTCCAATTAAATATGTTTGCCACAAGTGCAGATCTCACCTGTGATTTCCAAAGTCCTTGTCGACCAAAAAGGTTGGGATCACAAACCTGCAGCAGATCCAAGGCTGGGAATAATCACTACATTCCCAGATTCTCTCAGTGTCCCCATTTCCCTGCTGGAATTGGGCTGGGAGAGAGAATCATCCCAGGGAGGCTCCTTGTCTGTCAGACCAAAGGATTCTGTATCTGCTGTTAGATAAACCAAGGAATAAAACAACTTTTACCACAGAATATTATAAATTTCCAGTAATTTGAGGCCTTTAAAGTGGAATTTCATCCCAATCCCACGAGGTTAAACACAGGCAAGTCACGGGGGTGGCATCCCATGGCCTGGATCCTACTCGAGATCCAGGGTTATTTCTAAGAAAGAGAAAATTGTGATGATCCTTTCCAATCCTAAAATTCACAAAATTGTCCTGGATCATGCAGGAAGATGCTTATAAAAATTTTCAGTCCTTTCTTTTAGCCATAATCACATACAATCCCTACTTTCTATCAGGAAAATATATAAATATATAAATACATATATAAAATAGAAATAAATAAATAAATAAAAGCTAACTAAATACGTCTTGCCAATTTTAAGGGGAAAAAGAAGTTTCACAGAGCCCCCAAAACACACAACAGTTCTTAAAGTCCCCCGAGTGTCAGAAACAAATTTATTTTAATGATTTCTTCAAAAGAGTGCAGATGCCTGAAGGATTGTGTAAATATTTCCTGTTGTGAGCAGCCTTTCAAAGACTTCAGGATAAACACATATTCACAATATATAAAAATATCTCTGCACGTGCATGAGTGGCCGTGCAGAACACTAAGTTGCACATCATTACTTTAGAAACAGCATAAAATGGCTCTTTCTGATCTTTGTGTTTGGGAAACGACCCAAAGCCCCTCAAATTCCAGATCACACAGCACTTGAAGCTGAAAGTGCAAAATATGGACTGTGAGCGTGTCTTATTTATAAACATGTGCTCTGAAATTCAGAATGGGCACTTTATTTTTAAATCCAAGGCACAAGGGCACATTGTTTTTCAGCAGATATTCAAAGTAGCTCTCTGGCAGGATGAATCCTTCAAATGAGCAATAATACAGATAATTTGAATAGCACCATTGAGAGGGAGGCAGCTCCGAGGGAGCCTCTGGCTCTGCCCCGTTGTGGGCAGTTCTTTGATAAAGTTATTTATTGCTGACACACCGGATGATCCTTGGGGGTCCCTTCCAGCTTGGATTGTCCTGGGATTCTGTGGAAGATAAGACAAATCCCCTGGGGGTAGGAGAAGGCAGAGAAACCTCTGGAAAAACTTCCTCTTATTTGAGGTGTTTATCCCAGCTAAGGAAGGAGTGTGGGTGCCCATATGAGCACTCTGTGATTCCTCAGAGCACCTCACCAGGGGTTTTCCTCGAGATTCCCTCTTTTTCTTTCCAGGGATGAGCCTCCCCCTCCCCATCTCCTTCCAGACCCTCCAGCAGGGAAGTTTTTCTGCTCCATTAAATATCTATTCCGTGCCCGTGTTTTGGGAGAAGACCATCCATCCATTAAGAGCCAGGATGAGAAATGCTAATGTATTTTGGAGTCTGTTGACTGAGGCCTCTGTGCAGGCAGAAAAAAATCCTAATTTTAAGTGGTCTCCCCACTGCTGGGACTGCTGACATGATTAAAATGAAGCGCAGGTTCCAGGCCCTGCCTGAATCAAAGTTTAAACGAGATTGGAAATGGTTGCTTGACTTTACATCACATTAACATTAGCAATTTCCTGGCTATTGTTTTTCTTCCCCCACAGTGGTGACTTTTCCAAAATAGATCCCTCATCTGACTGTAAAGGTAAATGAAAATCAGGCCCATTAAATTTACTGTCTGTAAAGCACTAATGCCTAACAAACAGTATCTTTACATTTAGATGGCATTTTTATCCCGAGGAATCTCAAATCACTCCATAAAAACCCTGACCTTGATCCTAAAGTCATTTCCAGATATGAGCAACTTTTATATTGAATATTGAAAAGGATTGCATAAAAAAAAAATCTGTAATTCCTTACAGATGGATTGAATTTCTTAATATATGTGTTGCTCTGAGAAATTATTATTAATTATGCACTTTATACATAAAAAAAAAATCTTAAATTAAGGATTCAACCAGATTTCATGCTCTTTATCACATACCAAATAATATTTCTGGTCTGCATCCTCACAGCTGTTGCCTCTCTCTTTTTTAAAGGAATGCAAGCAATTCCAGGATTTATTGGCAACTGTCACAGGAAAAGTGTTAATGAAAATCAGAGCTGCGAGTCCCATAAACGAGGCATCATTTTGGGGTTTTTCACATTTGGGTCTCGGATACTGGAAATGCCAGATTAAAATGCACTAAGCATGTGATGACATCTGGCTGCTTGGCCAAATTTCATCGTCCTGTTATGGGGACTAATCTGATGAAAAGGTAAGTTGAACAAATCCAGAACAATATCACTTGTAGCTTACAACTCCTATAAATTCTCCCTGACTGCAGACTCTACTCAATATCCAGAGAAGTAATTCTAATTTAAAAAACAGCCTGTCTAAGGGTGTTCCTAAAATAGTAATAATAACAACAACAACAACAACAACAACAACAATAAATTATTATATTANTTATTATTATTATTATTATAAGTTTTACAGCATTTTTTGAAGTTCAAAAGCTACAAAAAAGAAGAAAAAAAGCTTTTTGAGGTTCAAAAAGCTTCTTGGCTGTAGTTCTTGCCCTTATAAACAAACTACTAAAAACCCACTTTTTTTTTTCTAATTCTATATTTTTTTCTAATTCTAATTCTAATTTCTGTGCTATAGGAGCACAGGATTTGAAGGAATCTCTCATATCAGAAGGCTGAGCCTTTTTTGTTGCAGACATTGGCATTTTGTAGCCTTTTCACTGCAGCACCAAACAGCCAGGTCAGGTTTTAGCCCATTTTCAATGCCCCAATCCTTCAGCCTGTAAAGCCTCTCACCTTCCAGGTATTTACCAGGGAAACAGTTCCTGCATGCCAGGCTCAGAGGGAATTGCCTTGTAGGCAGCTATTTAAATACATTTTAAAGGGAATAATTTAAGAAAAATGGATTTTTTCTAAATCAGGGTCCTTTTGAATTAGCAAATCTCCCACCGTGAGCTCAAATCCTGCTCGGGCTGTGCAACACTCGATGTTCTCACAAGGAAAATCCCCACTTCATGATTTTGAAAGCAAGATATAAAAGACAGATTCTTCTCTCTTATTTTTTTCATTCGTCTTGACCCTTGACAGCCCTGCTTCTGCTGGGCTCAGCGGGGCATTTGCTGTTTCCCTCTTGTTGCTCCTGCTGGGAAAGATCCTGGGATGAGCAGTTTGGAAAACAAACACCTTTCCCTCCCTCTCCTTCCCTGGGTCTGTCAGGGTTTTGTCCAGTGCCACACATACCCCAAATAATGTTGATTTGTCTTCTAGAAATTCGGTGGGATAGGATTTTGTCATTAATTATTGCATAACTGAAGATGTACTGAACTCGAACACTCAGGATTTTATTTTAGAAAACTGTTAAAAAAATTCTAGTATTGTTCAATATTCTACTATTGCTCAATAATATTTGATGTGATTTTATCCCCTCTCTTTGCTTCAGCAGAAAATTTATTTGTCAGAATCTTCCTGATAAAAATTCCCCTTCATTTTCCTTCCATCCCACAGTATTTCACACTCCACATAAAACCCACCCGTGCATCTGCAGGGCTCTGTCTGTATTCAGCCCTGGCACAAATGCTGGATAAATGCTGATTATTCTCCTCAAGCCCTTCTCATTATTCTATTTAAGTCCTGATCACTCAGCACGGTGTGAAGATAAGATAAAAATCAGCTTTATTTCTTATTCTGAGAAAAGCTGACATCAGGATCAATAAATCCTGACAGAAGCTATTAACATTTTAATGAGTTACTCAATAATATTCTAAAGATGTGCTGGCAAGTCAAGCCTCCTTTGATTAAGGACAAATTTCTTAGACTACTGTAAATATATATTTCAAGGCCCAGAATGCAAAGCTGTCACTTATCAATCAAGAAAAAAGGGCAGAAGTCAGGGCTAAAGGAACTGGGGAAGGGGCTGCCCACATGATTATGATGATTACTGTACATGATGGAACTTCTGAAGATGCCATTCATCTTAAGCAAACAGAGCCAAATATTAATTTTGGGGCTGTGTGGTTGTCATATGACTGAAGGTGCATCCATGGAGTCCTTCTAAAACATGGAAATCCCACAACGTTGGGAACAGTTGGAAATGGTTGAGTGGAAAAATAAATACAGTGAGAAAATGAGGTGAACAGGAAAAAAAAAGGTCTTTGCAAACCCTGCTGAGCCTCAGGGAGCCACCGGGGTGAAATGTTCTTGTCCAAGGGTGAGTTTTGCCCTTTAATTCCCCTAAAATCAGGATTGAGGTGCTGCCTGACAGGGTGCTCCGAGTTGCAATAAATCCAATAAATCTGCTGTCAGGATCATGCTATTGAGCACAATGCCAATAGCTTACAGAAAATCCTGCCTGGGACGCCAAGCTTGCAGAATATTGACCTGAGAGCATTTTAATAAACAAATCTGAGCCTTTGGACACCAAGTCGGAGGTGACTTTTCTTGGGAGTCAATCCCAGGGAATCCAAGGTGCTGGAACGAAGCTGGGCACGGGAAAGGGATGGAGGAGTTGGGAACTGGGGAGAGCTGGGTAGGGCAAACAAAATCCCATTAACAACTCTTCCCTGGAAGTTTGAACATTTGGAAACGTGAAACAGCTCCTCCTGGCTCACAAGGAAAGCATTCAGTGATTCAGGAGGATTGCTCCAAGCTGGAGATGAAACTCTCCTCAAATCCAAAGGAAAAGTATGGAAGTGGCAGCAAAATTTTGTGTCATCGATGATCAACTCCTTGGAGGTGGCTCCTGATGTTCTGACAGCTGAGTTTGCAGTTTTTAATGCAAGAAATACATGCAAGAACTGCAAAAAAAATCTTCTTTCTGCACCAGAAAAAACAGGGAATTGAGGGTCTGGAGTTTGATGACCACAATTCTCCCAGTTCCTAAAATAAAAATTTAAATGGAGACTCAGAATTGTCTCATACAGCTTCATCTCATCTCTCTGATGCATCATAATTAAGAAAAGTTCCTGTTACATAATTAAGAAAAATTCCTGTTAAAGAGAACTAAGAGTAGAAAGAAAAATTTTAAAAGGGAGAAAAAAAAATCTGGATGATTTGAGTAATCCACACAAGTTTTTCTCTCTTGCCGTTGGCCCATATTTAAAACACTGCCACATGAAAATGCTCTCATCAATCATCTCCTGGTAACTTCTCACAGACATCCTGCTCTGAAATGAGGAGTGAGAGGACTTCACACGCAACGAGGTCATGTGGCTCTTGAGGAAATTGAACCCCATCAACTGCAGAGGGAAATATTCCAGATTTCTCCTCTTCGTGCTTTCTATATATAAATTACATCTCTAATGGGTGTGCATGTGCATAAACAAAACAGAAGAGACCCCAGGATTCCAGGAGCAAAATGAATAACTTTGGCATTCATAAATAATTCAACAACTGAGGCTTTGTTGCCACCAAGTTGCTGTTGGCACTCACTAATAGACAGGACATTTATTTACCTCTTGGAGGGCCTCGGTGCCTCGTGACATAAACCAGCATTTGTGGGGCTGGGCCTCAAAACAAAACCTCTGGGGGAGCCCTGAAAGCCACTTCAGTACCTTGGGCAGGTGGCAAAGGGGTGGATTCACCCAAACCCGCTGATACATTCTTATTTTTAATTTATTTTTTGAAGTTTTGGTCAGGCATTGCTCATAAATATCAGTCAGCAATAATTTCATCCCCAGCTGCATTTTTTTAATTGCTGTTTTGACTGAAAGGATTGTCTTGCAATCTGTGCTGAAGTTTTGCTCGGGGAAGCACAAAGTTCTGTGGAGATTTACTCTTTTTTCCTACGGAAGTTCTTGCACTGAACTTCACCCACAGGTGAGAAATTGGTTCGTGCAGAGCCTGAAAATTATCAAATGCATCCCCATATCAGCTTAAGGGTTTTGAGAGCCCGAAAATCCCTTCTTCTGCAAGAGGCCAGGGTGGCTGCCAACCCCTCAGAGCTGCTGAGGTTGGGCTCAGGCCCTTCCTGGGAGCTGCTGAATAATTTCCACCATGTATAATGTATGAGTCCTGCTCTCCTGCCTGAGGAGCACCTGATTAGGACGTCCCAGTCCTTCTTAACCCGCCCTTGAAGGGTTTTTTTGTGTGTGTGACCCAGCAAACAGAGCCCGGCGGTGGCTCTGTCACCAGGGGAGCGTCTGGGCAGCGCCTGGCACAACCTGCGAGCTCAGAGGTGCTGGGTGGGGCACAAAGGGGCTTTGTGGGCACTGCAACCTCTTGCTCTCTTCGAGCCGGGGTGACAAAAGGGGAGGGTGACCTCTGGCTGGGTCAGTGAAAGGAACAACAGCCAGGGTTAAGAGCCTAAAGCCCCCAAAAGCAGCCAAATGAGTGACAGGCTGCTCTTTAAAGCGTTTTTCACTGCAGCAGCACAAGCTGGGGGCTGAGAGAGCCAGGGCTGGACCTGAGCCACTGGGGAGGACAGAAAAAACATCTAAAGGGACACCTCAGGTGCTGTTTGAGACCCAGGTTTGATGCAAATGGATGTGGTGACTTCACCCTGGAAGCACAGATAGGAATAAAACCTCGTGTCCCCTCACAGGTCCTTGTGAAAGTTGTGTTTTTCTAAAAAACCTCTTTCTCTTCTGAGGAATGTTCAAAGGAGATGAGTCAAAATCTTCCTCTCAAAATTTTAAAGTTCTCTCAATCAGATAGGTCTGATTTAGCAGCTACAAGTTTTTTAAAAAATTAATTAGAAATAAAACCTCAATTCCTTTTAATGTTAACAGGCCTTTTATAAATGACTTCAAAGGTTTGAGATATTTTAAGTATTATTATGTTTATTTCTATTTTTTTCCCTAGATACTATTTCCAGGTTTTCTTCTACCATTCATTGAAATTTTTCTTCCCAGACCTTGCTTTCTTTATCTCTGCTTATTGAAATTCCTTTTTTTTCCCCCTAAATTCCCACTAATTGACTCCTTCTGTGGTGGAGAGGATGGATCACATCCAACCCCTGATGATATTTGCCTGCTGCTGCTCCATCCCTGGCAGTGTCCAAAGCCAGGCTGGACACTGGGGCTGGGAGCAGCCTGGCACAGGGGAAGGTGTCCCTGATAGGGCAGGAGTGGCACTGGATGGGCTTTCAGTTCCCTTCCAACCCAAACCATTCCATAACTCCATAATTTTGGGACTTTTGCTTTCCCACTGCTCTGTCCTCTGACAGATCCTTCTGCTTTTGGAACCCTCCAGAACCATCTCCCCTCTGCTCTCAACACCATGAAGCATTTTTGTGCCGTGTTCTGGGAGTTACGAGACATTTTGTGCTCTGGCCAGGTCCTGGGTCTGTGCTCAACCCTCTTCTGCCCTCTTCCTGTGGCACAGAAATAACTGAGAGGTTTTGGCAAGAGGACATCGATTTTTTTACAGAGTTTCAGGTATAATTTAATGTCTTAAGGCTGGTGAAGCAAATCAGTGCTCTGTGCAATCTTTGGGCCTGGATAGTGCCTCAGGACAGGGATCCAAGTGAGCATTCCCTGCCTGTGTTTTTCTGCATCCAATATTTTTGGTTTCCTGTGTAAACTGCATTTATTTTGTGTCTTGGCCTCCCTGACTTCATCACTGCATGGTTATGTTGAGTTTCTGTGCTCATCTGGAAGTCCCTGATCCAGTCTCTAACTTCTCTTTCAGAAAAGAACTCACAATTTACCCGTCATGGTCTTCTCTACTCCATTTCCCATTCCTTTGGTTTGTAATACAATTTCCTTAAGGATCCTTCCCACTCCCTTGAACCTATTTCCTGGGAGATTGGTCCTACAAAGTTTCTGACCACAGAAACCATGGAATCGTACAATTATAGAATAGTTTGGGTTGGGAGGGACCTTAAAGATCATCCAGAATTCAGAAACAGGAACAAATTTAGGCTCCAGTTCTGCCAAGCCCCGTGCACGTGCTGAACTCCTGCTCGGAGGAGAAAGTGGAAGCGTTTGCAGGACCTGGCCCGAGCAGGAAAAGGGAGGAAAACCATCTGGATCAACCCATCAATGCCACCAGGGCAGCAGAAGGATGCAGAGGGAGCAGAGTGAAAGCTGCTCCACATTCCCCTCATCTCAGACGTGTCTCCAACGAGTCTGGAGTGCTTGGGGTGAGCATCAGTGCCAGGGTTTGTCTCCGTGGTTGTGGCATTCACTGATCTCTGCCTGACAGCAAAATCATGGAATCATGGAAAGGTTTGGGTTGGAAAGGGCATTAAAGGTCATCCATCCCATGGGCAGGGACACCTTCCCCTGTCCCAGGCTGCTCCCAGCCCCAGTGTCCAGCCTGGCCTTGGGCACTGCCAGGGATCCAGGGGCAGCCCCAGCTGCTCTGGGCACCCTGTGCCAGGGCCTGCCCACACTCCCATTGTTTCTATTTTGCTGCTTTTCCTTCTCCTTGATTGTGAGCTCTGTCCCTTCAGTCCTCTTTCCTCAATTTTCCTTCTGTGTGAGCCAGAATTGCCTCAGGGAAGGTTTCCTCCCTAGCAGCTTTCTTTGCTCTTAAAACAAACACATTAAAAAGGAAATGGACAGCACCGTGTCCCTCGAGTTTTCTGGACAGCTGATTTGCCTTTCTCCTCCAGAAGATATTTGATGTCTCTCTCCTCTCCCTCGTTCTTCAGAGCAACAACTGCTGTCACCCTGTGCTTCTGTTTGAGAGTGGCAGTGATGAATTCCATGGTCTTTGTGGTACACTTGGGATCAAACTGAGGGAAGGGAACTTTAGGTTGGCTCTTGGGCAGGAATTGTTCCCTGGGAGGGTGGGCAGGCCCTGGCACAGGGTGCCCAGAGCAGCTGTGGCTGCCCCTGGATCTCTGGCAGTGCCCAAGGCCAGGCTGGACACTGGGGCTTGGAGCAGCCTGGGACAGGGGAAGGGGTCCCTGCCCAGGGAATTTGGAAAATCCCAATCCACCATCTGGGTCCCACCTCTGGCTCTCAATGGTGCAGGAGAACAAAACATCCAAAGCTTCTCTGCTGAGACTGAAGGGATTAAAAACCCCATTTGTAAACCAGCCAAACAATATGTGATCACTGAAACAATATCTATTGGACACCAGGAGGAATTTCCTCATGGAAAGGGAGGTCAGGCCTTGGGAAGAGCTGCCCAGGGAGGTTTGGAGTGCCCATCCCTGGAGGTGTCCCAGGAAGGGCTGGAGGTGGCACTCAGAGCTCTGGGCTGGGGACAAGGTGGGCATCGGGCACAGCAGGGACTGATGGGCTGGGAGGGCTTTTCCAGCCTCAGGGATCCCGGGATTTTGTGATCTGGGCCTGATGCTGTGTGTAAGCTCATGAAAGCCACCAGCACTTCAGCTGCATTGACTGATGAGATGATTCCTCTCTCAGAAACAGTTGCATTTGAGTATGTAATAAATAATTAAATAAATAAGTAAGTAAGTAAATAAGTAAATATTCTAGGAAAGGCTTCAGTGCCCTGGAATTAGATTGTCTCTTCTCCCCCTGCTGCTCTCCCTCCTTGCTCCCCTCCAGAAGGGCTCTCTGCTGGTTTTTAATGCAATAGCTGAACAAACACCGAGCTTGCAGCGAGGCAATGGGGTGGGGGTTTCCAAGTAAACCTTTCCTTTGTAAGGAGGGGGCACTGCTCAAACCCCCTCCCCTTTTAGCTCTTGGGTGCTACCCCACAACAGCCTCTGTTGTATGGAAATTCTGCCATTAAAACACCAGCAAACTTTTGATTTCTGCTTCCATATTATGCTTTTATCACAGCACTTATTTTTTTATCACACCACAAAATCACGGTGATGACTCTTAAATGAAAAGACCCAGTGTGCCCCATCCAAAAAAAAAAAAAAAAAAAAAATCTAACAAAAACATTAAATATGTCCCAGGAAATAAAATTTATAGTGCAGGAAAGGTTTAGTGACTTCATTGCTCAGATTACCAGCTGGATATCAGTTTCATCAGCAGCAAGCTCCCATTTCCTGTTGTGCTTATCACAGAATTACTGTTTTCTTTTTTTAATGTTTGCACAGCCCATAAGGCAACAGCTACATTAAGAGTAAATACAGAGTTTTTTTTTTTTATGATGGATTAAATGCCATGGCTGTTCAATGATATTTTAAGACATAATAATGCAAGAAAAATCAGGAACTGAATGTATATAAAACACAAATAGTGCTTGTATGTTTTCTTTTTTACTGCAGAGAAAAGGATGATTCATGGCCCTGGGTGCTTTAGGATTGCAGGACCACTGCTGATTTGTGCCCTGGAAATGGCACAAGTTTTGTGCCATTTGGAATAAAAAATTGGAACTGTTCCTTCTCACTGACCAATAAATGCCACCAGAGCTCTGGCAGTTCATAATAATGTCATATATCCCTACAGAAATTTGTTTGCCTCTTCTGTCCTTACCTGTATGAATCAGACTCTGTCCCCTCTTTGTGCTTAAAAACTCCCCTGTTCATCTTAAAAAAATCACCCAGTGTCACCCCTTGCCATGGGCAGGGAACCTGCACTAGCCCAGGTTGCTCCAGGGAAAAATGAAATTTTCATTTGGAAAAAACCCCCCACACTGTAAAGATATGCTGAGATGCAAAGCCAATATTGATGGACAAAATAAATTCAGCTTCATGACTACATTAAGAAGCCATAAAAATGCTGTAGATTTGTAAATGGAGGGGCCTACAGCAAATTTCTCCTGTCCTCCTGCAAGCAGCAGAATCTGCTGGCTGAAAAGTAAATATTGGCTAACAGACATTCAAACTAAACCAATAATTACCTGTGCAAGTAATTGTTTCCTATTTGCAAGACCTGACTTGTTGGCTACTGAAGCAGTTAAAATACAGTTGTGAGGATATTTTTTCTCATTTTCCTTGAAGAACAATGCAGCAGCACTCAGAAAATTTTCCCCTGTGTAGGTGAAATTCAGTTCACAAATCCACTTCACATAAAACTTCCGCATTCTGCAGTTTGAGAAATCAGACTCCTCTTTTTGGCATTTAAACTCAGCCAGGCAGGATCAAGAAATTTTGAGAAGTCCAATCAACATAATTCCTTTCTCTTCTTTTCTTCTTTTCTTCTTTTCTTCTTTTCTTCTTTTCTTCTTTTCTTCTTCCCTTCCCTTCCCTTCCCTTCCCTTCCCTTCCCTTCCCTTCCCTGGAACATTAAAGCCTTGTAATAAATTAAATTTTTGGCCTAGAGTAGGTTTAGAGCAGAAAAGGAGGAGTTTTTGTCACACAATTTGTGGGATCAGGTGTTTGACACCAACAATTGCTGCATTTGTAATATCACTGTGACTCTAAAAATGTTTTATTTATCTAAATGAAATAACGTTCAATTTACGGAGTAAAGCACTCTAAATATACTGTAAAATTGTCAATATGGATCTAAATATGTGGATATGAACAGGTAATAAATTGTTTGGAGAAACAAATGATGTCCCTGACTGAGTTCTTAAAAGCTTTTCCTATAAAGAAATTGTAAAAGTCCAGGGACAACAAGTTGCTCTCAGCTTTTCTGGGTGGTTCTCTTGTTTTAGCAATTAAGATAATAAAAATAATATTAATAAACAATAATAATGTTATTATTCAGATGGTGGCAAGGTAACCTTAAATTTCTGACACTCTCAACAAAAAAATATTTCTAAAAATCACACTTTTCAATGTTTTTCCTCTTCTCTCTGCCCTGCTGAGCAAGGTCCTGAGGCTGTGTAGTTTTTCAGCCTCATTAAGAGGAAGATTAACACTAAGGAGCAAAAAACTTGCATTCACAGCTTGGCTCTCACTTCTTTTTTCTTCTGCTACACCCTTTTGCTGAGTGGTACCTGCTTAATTCTAGATAATTTTTTTTTTCTGAACTTTTTGGGGATTTTGGAATACCCAGTGTTAATGTACAACCAGGGGGAGAGGAAAACCAGAACCCACAATGATTCCAGGGCCATGAAATTCATGTTCAGTGCAGGCCACTGATGGGAGAATCTTCTTTTTAAGTAGCACGGAATCACCCTCAGAAATTTACCCTCTACCTATGAGGCAAAGAAGAATTAAATTATTTTTCCCTTCAGTATTTCAGTGCCCAGGCCTTTCACCGGCTCTGTGAATTTTCCAGCTCTGAGTGGAGGAGGAGATGTCAAACTGACCAGGAAATACCAAATACCTCTCAAGAACTTGCCTGCCTGTTCAAATAACTTGAAACCAGATCCAGGCATCAAAATGCTGCTTGTGGTGCACACCAGTCCACACATTTATTCTGTAACACTTGGATAATTCAGATTCTGTCCCAGAATCCCAGGATTAAGGTTGGAAAAGAGCTCCAAGATCACTGAGTCCCAGCTGTGCCCGATGCCCACCTTGTCCCCAGCCCAGAGCTCTGAGTGCCACCTCCAGCCCTTCCTGGGACACCTCCAGGGATGGGCACTCCAAACCTCCCTGGGCAGCTCTTCCCAAGGCCTGACCTCCCTTTCCATGAGGAAATTCCTCCTGATGTCCAACCCTGGCACAGCCTGAGGTTTTTCCTCTCCTTTTCAAGAGGTTCCACGCCTTTCTTTGGTTCCTCTCCTCCTCCAGCTTGGGCCTCTTGGTGGGAACCCACCCGCACCCTCAGATTGCCTGGAAAACAAACAATTCCCATTATTTTGAGCCGCCCACACGCTCAGACACCCACGTGCTCCCCGGGATCTCCCCATCAGCACAGCCTCTCGTGCTCCTGGGCTGTATTTTATTTCAACAGGTGCCCGTGGAGCAGAGCAGCAATTCAGGCAGCACTCACCTCCCATCAGGGCACACGTCTGCAGCCCTGCAGCTGCTTATGCCAGGCCACATTTGTCCTGCTCACCACATATCCCGACATATTCCTGCTGCTCCCTGCATGTTCAGCTCGTGTTTCTGGGAGGACTTACCAGGGCAGGAATTTCTTGACAAAGGCTTCTTTAAAGCAGCCCCATCCATCCATTGTGTGCTGGATTTCACTCACACGTTGTGAAATGAGGCTGGGGAAACGCTCCTGGGCCGGGAATTCCCGCGGGAGAGGCACGGCAAGGCCGCTGCTCTTTCCGTGTTGTCGTGTATGAAACTCCAAGTTTTGAGTGTCAGCCCTCCAATGGAATCCCATGGGATTCCCACTGATTTCCAGCCTCTCTCAGCTTTAAAGTCTCTGCATTAAAAGTGGGAGTATTTCTGCGTTAAGGCGTAACACACACACAGAGCAGGGAGCGCGGCTCCCGGAGCACTGAACCACCGAAAAATTGGCCGTGGTTCAGAGAATGCTCCATGTTTTGGAGACTGTCATGACAGGCAGGGATTAGATTTTACATGAGTGGTGATGAGGATTCCTCTGCTGACATGTGGGGGCCGTGTGTTTCCTTGCCAAGAAGGCTGAGCCACGTAATCCATCTTTCTCCCTGAGAAAAGAGCACAGCGGCCACAGAGACTCCCTGTTTTTACACAGGAGCACAAATGGAGCACAGATATATCCTGAATCCAACCAATTATTAATTATGCCTTTCTCCCTGTTCATTATTTAGAATTTCTTACCTTGGGCAGATGTATAAATGGACTAGGTTGAAATATTTAAAATATATATTTATCTCAAAAGCCCTCCTCACTTCTTATTTGCTCTGGGTTATAAGCAGGCCATGTTTCTTGAGTTTTTCTATAATCACTCCAAAATAATTAAAAAAATATATTTCTACCTTCATCTCTTAGTTTTCTACTTTTTGTGGGTGACAGAGCATCCAGAGAAGTATGGGGGGAGCTGCAGCATCAAACATCCCAAGAGAAATTGGTTATCACCAGTCAATAAGCACAGGTTTATTGTGAATAACTGCTTTTAGACATCTCATTTATGGAGCAGTAAAAATAGAAAAGTGAAATTTCTCTCTTCTCTATTATATCTGGTATATCACATAACTGTTGATATTTTAAAAGAATTTATTTCAAGGAAGTTGCTGGCAGCATTTTGTTTTTGCAGAGGGCGGACTGAGTGGCCTCAACATCTTTTTATTTTAAATCATTGCCAATTTTTTAACTGATCAGCACTTATTATTTTAGCTAATTACACATGAAGCTGGCAGGCAGCTAAAAACCCCTGCTAAGTGTGTTTCAACTTCTGTCAGAGTCACAAGGTGGAATATTTTGGAATCTTCCCCCAAGCCATGCAAGCCATGATGGCATTTTTGGTCTGGGCAGCACACACTTGTGCTCATTAGCAATTTCTGTGCTCCCCTCTCTTTTTTTTCCTCTTGAATAAAATAAAAATAAACTTAGAAACCCGTGCCAAGCAATAAAAACTTGAGATTAGCAGGCTTTAAAAATGGTATCTGCCATTTCAGCCCAGCAGTTTTGGATTTCTGGGTTTGAGTAAGATCATGAGTGATAAAACAAGTACGATAAAAGGAATATTTTCATGGTATTTCCAGTAAATCTCACTGGGCAAAAAGATTTACAGCATACCTGTAGTGGTTGGAGGTCTGAATAAACAGAATTAATTTATTAAATTTCACTCTTCACTTGGGCTGAGCATGGCCCAATGATTGTGCTGCAAACACAGGAGTAGCTTTTAAATGATCTTGTAATCTCCAGTTTTGAGTTTGTTGTACAAATGAAACCAAAACTCAACGCCCAGAAACTCAACTCTTTTCTTATTTTGTGGCAGTTTCCACCCCTGGGTAACGATTTAACTCAGGCTTGCTTAAACCTTAGGCTGTGCTTGCCTAAAACTTGTAAAACTGAGCTCAGCAGCAGCAGCAACAAGAGTCAGGAAGCAGCCCCGTGGTGGGAGGCACTGTAAATGAAATAATTCCTATATGAAGGATTTAAAAATTAATCCAAAACTTGTTTCATTGCAAAGGACAGAGAGTTATAACAGGAGGAGGAGTGAATTCTGCTTGGGAAGAAGAGGAAACTTGGAATACACAGGAGAACTTGCATGGGAAGGGTCAGGTTGGACCCCGGGAGGAATTTCTTCATGGAAAGGGTTGTGAAATTTTGGAATGGGCTGCCCAGGGAGGTTTGGAGTGCCCATCCCTGGAGGTGTCCCAGGAATTCCTGGAGGTGGCACTCAGTGCTCTGGGCTGGGGACAAGGCGGGCATCGGGCACAGCTCAGACTCTATGACCTTGGAGGGCTTTCCCAACCTAAATAATTCTGGAATTCTGTGGTATTTCCCAAGACAACAGGGCCATGTTTTGGGAGCACGTGTGAAGCGCTTTCCTCCAGCTGTGGTCACCAGATTTCAGAAGGAGTCAGAGCCATTCCAAGTGAAAGCATCGGAAAGGAAAGATGTGTGACCATGAGGACATTTCTGCACTGGGAACGGGGGATTTGGGGCATCAAAGGATCCCCAGGAGCTGCTGTGCAGGCAGGGCAGCCACAGCCACATATTCCCATTCCCAGCCTTCTGGGAACAGTGATTCCTGCAGTGTATCTTCGAGATTCTCAGCAGGGAAAGGGGCATTTCTCCACAGTGCAGCAAACTCTGGTTAATCCCTGTGGAAAATGGCTCCAGGCAGGGTTTTTTGGGAGGATCCTGTTCTCCTCAGAGGGCTTCACTGGAACAGGTCTGCTATTTCTTGCTGTGATGTCCTCAGGAGCATTTTATTGGATGTTCAGGCAGAAGAAAGGAGGGAAAGGTGCCTTGAGGAGCTGCAGATTTCCTCTGCGATGTGTTTGGGAGCCTGAGCTTTGCCTTTGAGGAAGTTGGAGGCCAAAAACCTCTGCCTGTTGCAGCAGCTGTTACAAGAGGAGAAAATATTATTTTGCCACAGGAAAAAGGGACTTTGGGGGGTGAAGTGCCAGAGAACAGAACCCTAAGAACTGCTGTCATCAACTCAGGACACGAGCCACTGTAATCCAAAATCAAAGATTGTCCAGTCTAGGGCCAGGAGTTGGACTTGGATGATCCTTCCAACTCAGGATATTCCATGACTCTGTGGGATTAAGCTGATTCCAAACAGAATATAGAAATGCTTAGTAGAAGATGGTTAATAGAAGATAATTAATAGAAGATGATTTATAGAAATTGGTCACTTTTTCTTGAGGGGAACCAACAAAGGAGATAAAAGATGTTAGAGAAACCCAAATGTTTCTGTTCCCCCCACTTGAAAACTGGGAAACTGAGGCACAGAAAGGTCAGTTTGATCCACATCCCCTGCAGAATCTGCTGCAGACTTAACAACCCTGTCTGGTATTTAAAATCCGGATCCAGTTCCTTTAATACGATCCCACTTCCCTGCTCCCTGCTCCACTGGAGCTGCTGGCAGAATTCTGAGGTACCACTGCCAGAACAGCTGCCTCAACGTGTATTTTTTTATCCTTTCATTCATATTTCACTCCTGATTTCCAGTAGGAACCACAGCTCCTGCAGCCCGGGGCTTCCTTTTGACGCTGCAATAACAAACCACATTTTGCTCATCACTTTCTCCCAGTGGGGATATCTGGTGCCGTGCTTGGATAATCCACGTGCTGCTGGAAACATCCTGCTGGAGATGCAGAACTCAGAGTCTGACACTCTCCTCTTATCTCTGTCAGGCTGGGCAGACAGGGGTTTATGGGGGAAAAAGGCACCTTTATTTTGATTTCATTTCCTCTGCCCCCAGATCCCACTTCCCATCCTTACAATCCACGTGACAGCAGCAGGAGAAGGAGAGAGAGAGATTTGGGATGGCTGCTGTGCTAAAAATGAGGTGTCTATAAAAGGAAGCCTTTTTCACCTCAAAATATTTGCTGGTTTTGTCCACCAAATGTGAGAAAAATGCTGGGATGCACTGGGACAGCCACAGGCTGCAGGGCAAGGTAACTGGGATGAGGATCCTGTGGAGTTCAACAAGGCTTTTGTGATTTCCAATGCACTATGAAAAAAATGCCTTCAAATTACCCAAGAAGTATGTTAATAGCTGACTAATGCACAAGCTGGCAGGAATCATTGCTGCCTGAGCACGGCTCATTAATCTTACCATTCATTAAAAAAAAAAAGCCAAACTTTTTAATAAACAATTTTTATTTCAGAAGCAACCAACACTGGGGTGTGCTTTTTGCCAGGCAAGCGAGCTGAAAATAAAACACTTATTTACATTTTTGGTTTGCATGTCGAGCCTTCTTTATTCCATCACCAGCTTTGGAAATGCACCGAGGACTTTCCACTTCTGTAAACTCTCAGGGCTAATTTTTTACTCTTTCTTTCCACCTTCCTGAGCTGAAAACCTCTTGCTGTTGAGAGCCAGCATGAGGGGGGCAGAGTGGCTCTGGCGAGGAGCTGGGGGAAGCAGGAGAGAGAGGAGAGAACTTCATGGTGACAGAGGGACAAGCCCCTGAGTGCTGGCCCAAATTCAGACCCACCTGAGGTGGTGTTCCCACACCAAAAAGTGTCTCTGCCTCCCAGGAAATGCTGAATCTTGTAATCCAGAATCCTGGCACAGTTTTTCTTGCTGGGGGAAGTGGAAAAATACAGGAGAGAACTTCTTGGTGACAGAGGGGCAAAACCCTGAGTGCTTGGCCCAAATTCAGACCCACTTCTGGTAGAGTTCCCACACCAAAAGGTTTCTCTGCCTCCCAGGAAGTGCTGAATTTTGTGAAACAGAATACTGGCACATTTTTTGCTGCTGGGGGAAGCAGAAAATACAGTAGAGAACTTCCTGGTGACATCTGGGCAAAACCCTGGGTGCTTGCCTGAATTCAGACCCACCTGAGGTGGTGTTCCCACACCAAAAAGTGTCTCTGCCTCCCAGGAAATGCTGAATTTTGTAATCCAGAATCCTGGCACAGTTTTTCTTGCTGGGGTAATTTCCTTCGTGTTGCCTTTTGCCTGTGGTTGTTGTCTGAGAAATTTTAATGAAAGAGACGACTCTGTCCAGCTTTATTTGTTGGGATGTCTTCGTTGGTAATTATTCAATGAAAATGAGAGAGAAATTCCATTATCATTTGCAGCTACAGAAGCAGGCCTGGCTTTGGTGCTGTTTTGTCAGTAAACACTGGGGCAGAACAACTCAACATCAGATGTGGAGTCCTGATTGCCCAGAAAAATCCATGGAAAACCCTCTGATCAGTGTTATCACTGGCATTTCACATTCACACATATCCCAGCACACACACAGGCTAACTTTTCTAACTAAATGCTCCTCCAGCTTTCTACAATATTTTTATTTGCCTTTCAAAACAAGCCAGGCTTCAGGATTTATTAATGCAGCAATTAGTATGCTGATCATGCCCAGCATGCTTAAATCTTTATTGGCTGCGTGCAGCAGCGAAAGTTTTGGTTTTATTAAAGCTGAGCCTCCTCCGTGCTGCTGTTTAGTGTGTGTTACAAAGCTGAGATCAGCCCTGAGTGTAATGTAACCCACATGTTGGATTGCTTGCTCCAGTGACTTCCAGAAATATTTCAGGTAGCGAGTATTTTCTTAGCGCTCCGTTAGAAAAAATATGTCAGGCACACAATGTTTGCATTATGTGGTGCTTTTCTGGTACAGGGAGGGAAATTCTGTCCCCCAACCAACCCCCCTGTGAGCCATCCTGAGCTGTCAGGAGCACCAACTTCTAGGAATCCTCGTGTTCCAGTGGGTTTGTGGTGAGAAAGACAATGGGGTAAATTAACTTCGATTATCTTCATCATAAATAAATAAATTGATCACCCACTGCATCCATAAAGCAAAATCTACACACATAGGTTGTAGGTTTTCCTCTCCTGAAGGAAAGGGCGAGCTGAGATGGGGTTTTGTTTTTCCCCAGCAAGGGCCAGGAGCTGTAGGGGTTCTGCCAGGCACATTGATCTTTGTGGGATGTCTTTCTTTCACAGCCTGGAGACAAAAATGGCAGTGGGTGGAGAAGCACCCTAAAAATCCTTGGTCTGAGCACCCCAAGGCAGCACCATCCTGGCCACAGCATCCAGCTGGTGTTTGCACCATCCGTGGCAAAGAGGAAAGCCAGGAAGATGGGATTCTGCAAAAATAACTGTAACAGGTGATGTAGAGCTGGTTTAAAATGTAAATTCCCAAACACCACACAAAGCAGACGCGATTTGCCAGGTTGGTTTCAGGTTCAATCTGCAGCAATTTCTACAATTAATCTGATTTATAGAGCTGCTCTAGAGACATTTCCAACAACATGAATTGCCCCTTAGAACATTCCGTTTGTATTTAGTTCCAACCTTCAGATTTCAGCTCCAAGTGACATCTCCACCATCGATTCCATTTCATGCCAGGTTATCACCTCCTGTGAAAGGGGAAGAGGAAATGGTTTTGCTGTGTTTCTTACCCTGACAGGACACAACATTTGGGCATCCTGATGAATATCTTAGGTTTCTGTGGCAGGATTTGCCAAAGTTTCTCTGTCCCAGCCCCTTGGAGTGCAGGATTTGGGACTGAGAGAAGATGGAGAGAATTTGCAAAGCAGAAACAGCAGGGACAGTGCAGGACTCCCCAAATTCCACCAGCAAAAGGATCCTGAAGCCCAACCCCATGGCCCCATCACTCTGGAGCCAAAATTCCATGTTTAAACATATTGTATTTATTCTGTTTTTCCAAAACAACTGGCAAAGATGTTCTTGGAGTGGGGGAAATAAAAGATGACCCTTGAAGGCAGCCAGCAAATTTCTGCTCCATCAGCTGAACCCATTTGAAAGTCAACACACTCGGGCTTTGTTGGAGCTAATTCCAGCACTTAGGATTTAAAGTGTGAATCCCCCTCCCTCGCCCATAAACACACACATTTAAATGTGCTCGTTTGAGTGTTTCAAGTCATCTCAAATTCCATGGCATCCACGGGAAAAAAAAAAGCCAGTCTAAAGTCAACAGAGCCCACAATGATGTTGTAAAAAGAGGTGCTATTGGGAATTCATTTCTGTTTTCTGTGTTATATCCAGCGGTGTTTGCACAATTTCCAGCCCTGAAGTCTTAAAGTGAAATTGGGTTCATCTTCTTTGTTAATCATCTGAAGCAGAAATGCAGTTTTTCAGAGTTAGTAGAGCTTTAGATAGGCTAAAGATGTTACAAAAAACCTCTAAAAGAGCTAAATTTGATGCAAAACAAGTATTTTGGGGTTTTAAGCATGTTTTTTTCAGAATTCACAATGATTGAAATCAAAAGAGTGGCTGCAGACAACACAAACCCCGAGCTGCCAAAACCAGTGGTGATTTGGCTGCCAGCTGGAGCAGGATTTTACCTGGATGTTGGATCTGCTTCTACTTCAACATCTTCCCTCCAACCCACCAGATTTATTTCAGTCTGTATTTCATATCTGTGCTGAATCTGGGCCAGTTACCCACCTTTCTTTTCTCCTAGAAAGCACATGAATAATCTTTGCTACCAAAGAATAAATAATTCATGGATCAGGGCTACTTTCCCACCCTCCTTCCCACCTTCCCACGGAGCAACAGGGCCCTGAATGCCTCCAAACCTCCCAAAAGCTGCAGAGGGTGACTCAAGATGAACCTGAGCTCCTCCAAAACGTATCCCAGTGCCTGAAAACCCTGCCTGGCTGATCCAGTGCTCCGTGGTGGCTGCACAGTGAATAAATGCCTCAAATCCTGGAGCTGGGCACTCGGAGGGGCAGCAGCCAGGTGTGCCAGGGATGTGGTGATGCTTGAGAGGAAAAAAGGAATAAAGATGGGTATTTATTGGAAAGGCCTTCAAAAGTGCACCCTGGGAGCCAAAGGCTCCAAGCTGGACCCCAAAATGGACCCCGAGTCACGAGTTCCCCACACCTTTACAGGTTTGGTCCATTTGCATATCAGCATAAATTCGCCAATTAAAACTTTAGCTAATGATGTAATTTCCCTCAGCTTGCCCCCCTTTAGAGGATTTGGGCCAGGACAGCCTGGGCGTCCTTGGAGAGCAAACCCAGAGCGGTTTGTTATGTCCAGAGAGCTGAAGTCAGCAGGGTACAAGAAACTTCAGAGTTACACATTGGGCAATACAGGATTCGAAAAATATAAGAGTTAAAACCTAAGATATCATTCCCAGTGGGAACGCTCCAGGAGCCTGGGAGCAGCTTCCCTGAGGAGCTGAGCTGAAGGAAGGAGTCCAACAGGGGTGAGGAGGATGGGACTGAGTTCAAAAGCTGAATTTCCACAATTGTGGAGCTGTTACTTAAAGGATTTGCTGTGGAGGACCAGGAAAAGGGCATTGTCCCTGCTGAGGGGACACTGACTGCTGCTGGCCCTGGAATAAAGGTTATGGGATTCTTTCTGGTGTTTTGGGGACTCTGACAACCACAGGCAGTGATTTAGGTGGAAAATAACCCCCCCTCATCACCAAAACTCCCTCTCTACCTGCCCTTTCCTTCCCTCCTCCCCTTAAATCCAACCGAGTCCAGCCCCACCTGTGTCCCCACTTTTATCCTTTTCTCAGGTTAAAATTCCAGAGTTTTCCAGCTCTCCCTGGCATTTCCAGCACTGGCACTGGCAGGGAGAATCCTGGGATGGTCACTGATCATTCCCGTGGGTATTTAACGAGATCCTTTTGAGTTTAACACTGAGATGACATTTTCAAGCCTAATACTCTGCTGCTTTTATTAGCTCGTGGTTCAAACAAGTTTAGCATGAAAATATAACAATAATAATAATAAAAAGAGGCATGGAATTGTTGCCACAAACTCATCTGTTCAAACAGCAGCAAGAGGGGAAATCCTGCATTTAAAATAGTATTTTCTCCAGCCTGGCATTAGCTTGCTTGCTGCAGCAGGTAGGGCTATTGTTGGAGAGTTTTCTTTAAATAAATACAGATTTCTTGGCAGTTTGTGTGAATGAACTGAGTCATATTCAGGGGCTTATCCAGGTTATGCCTGAGTTCTTTCAGGACTCAGGTAGAGGCCAAAAGAGAAGCAGAGTTATGCCACACTCTTATTTTGCTCAATGTGCCTTTTGTCTAGGGAAAACAATTCTCCACCCTCTCAACGAGCACGGAGATTTTCAAGTGTTTTCTTTGCATCTCTCATCGAACTTTCATCGTGGATTTGTCCAAAGGTTCAGCTGACAGAGAACTTCTTCAAAGAGATGCTACTAAAAGTGGAAGGTTGTCTGAAGTTCACATTAAAACCAGAGATTTTTGTCTCATTTTCAATTACTGTGCAGGTTCACGCTCCCCTTTTTTATCATCAGAGCTGGAGAAGAAAACAGGAGGTGAAGATGTGTTGGCAGATGTTGGATACCCCAAATTTTTGCCCCAAAGGAGGAGGCAATTAAAGTCCTGCTTAATAACAGTGGAGCAAATTCCTTGTTGGCATCTCCCCACCCCAAAACATTGGCCATATGATAACCATCAACCCTCTTTTATATTTTTTTCAAGAAAATTAAAGTGTTTTTATCTAATTTTCTTCATCCTCCTGAGGAGGAGTAGGATTTGAAATCCCCAAAAATACTTCAATGGTCTCCAAGCTTCAAATAGCACTGGGGATTTATTCCACACTCAAACACATGTTAATGGATTAATTTAGGCACATTGCTCACCTGGGGCCTAAACCAGCATATTCTCATTTTATTTTGATGAAATTTCTTTAAATAGCCATGCAAATAACTTGGTGAAACTTGAATTCACTGGAAAAAAAACATTTACTGGAAATAATTTCTTAATTAAAATCTGAAACCATAATTTTTCGTCTACAGATGATGTGCAGGATTTTTTCAGTGGGAATCTGGCGTGGTTTTCAGGTACAGAGAAGAAAAGGGGGAAAGGTGGGATGTTATCCAGGAACTGTAGGGAAAAAAGACAAAAGCAAAGGAAACCAGCAGGTTTTAATCAGCCAATATTATAAAAGATACCTCCAGGTTTGAATCAACTATTTCTGGGAAGACAATTCCTGGGAGAAAGAATTGTTTTGTTGCTTCATCCAAAAACTTTGGAACAGGTTCAGGAAGGGAGTTTTTAATATAAACTGTCCGTGGAATTTAGAGTTTCAAAATGGTGAAGTGGATGTGAGGTTTAATTTGACTGCAGGACTGCAAGAGAGATATGAGAGGTATGAGGAGGTGCTGGATGTTCAAAAGGAGACTCAGAGCAGAGAGTTCCCATCTGTGCTCCAGGGAAACACCCGGCTCCAGAGTCCAGCCTGGCCTTGGGCACTGCCAGGGATCCAGGGGCAGCCACAGCTGCTCTGGGCACCCTGTGCCAGGGCCTGCCCACCCTCCCAGGGAACAATTCCTTCCCAATATCCCACCCAGCCCTGCCCTCTGGCACTGGGAAGCCATTCCCTGTGTCCTGGCCCTCCAGCCCTTGGAAATTGTCTCTCTCCAGGTTTCCTGCAGCTCCTTCAGGCCCTGCAAGGCCACCCTGAGCTCACCCCAGAGCTTCTCCTCTCCAGGCTGAACAATCCCAGCTCTCCCAGCCTTTCCTCCCAGCAGAGCTGCTCCATCCCTCTGCTCATCCTGGTGCCTCCTCTGGCCTCTCTCCAGCAGCTCCACGTCCTCCCTGTGCTGGGCCCAGGGCTGGGGCAGCTCTGCAGGTGGGCTCTCACCTGAGTGGGGCTCAGGGGCACAATCCCAATCCCTTTCCTGATGCTCACACTGTGGGATCAGCCCAGGGCTCAGGGGATTCTGGGCTGGGGCAGGTCCAGCTCTTATCCCCCAAATCCTTCTCCCAGGGCTGCTCCATCTTCTCATCCCAGCCTGGATTGATCCCAGGGGTTGCCCCATCCCAGGGGCAGCTCCAGCACTTGGCCTTGTGAATCCACATGAGATTCTCAAGGATCCACTCCTCGAGCTTGTCCAGGTTCCCCTGGATGTCATCCTGTCCTCCAGGGGTGTGACTGCCCCCTCAGCTTGGTGTCACCTGCAAATGTGCTGAGGGTGCCCTCAGTCCCTTGGTCTGTGTGATGAATTAAGGGATTAAATAACTCTGGTTCCAATACAGACCCCTGAGGGAAATTTGGGAGCTGGAATTGTCCATGCCAAGACCAAACAGGATGGATTCTGTCCCTGGGGAAGATTTGCCTGCTCTGGTAGTGGGAGCAACCCCAGTTTTAGGATCAGCACCCCTGAGCTCAGAGACTCCTTCTCCCTGAAAGGCAAGAGCTACACCGACCCCACAGAAGGATGGTGAGGATTAACTCCCTGGAAAAACACAATTTTGGATTGTGGATCACGATTTCTGTTGTGTGAGAGGCCCTGTGCAAACAGGGCAGTGACAGATGGGCTGGGACAAAGGGCTCCTGGCCCCAAAGTTTTGGGACAGGTAATGGACAAACACGTGATGGGAGAGCGACAGGAGGAAGGTGATGGATGGAAACACAAAAGTAGCAGGATACCTTTGGGCTTAACAGCTGCAAAGTGCTCCAGCAGGTATATTCAGCTGGAATAAAAAGCAGGTGAACTCTGCAAAAACGAAGGGAAAATGGTGTAATTGCAATACAAGAATCCAGAGAGATGGACTTGTAAAAGTAAATGGCATTTCAAGGTACTTTTAAGCTGTTTATATAAAGCATTTAAATATTCTAATTTAAAGACAGACTTTGGGGGGGAAAATTAATAAAATCCATATGGATTTTAGTAATTCCTGGGGACTTGCTCTTTATCAGAGAATCATGGAATATCCTGATTTGGAAGGACCCGCAGGGATCACCCAGTCCCCGCCCTGGCCCTGCCCAGACCCCCACCAGCCCCAGCCTGGGCATCCCTGGCAGCGGTGCCCAAAGGCTCCTGGAGCTCTGGCAGCCTCGGGGCCGTGCCCATTCCCTGGGGAGCCTGGGCAGTGCCAGCACCCTCTGGGGGAAGAACCTTTGCCTCATCTCCAACCCAAATCCGTCCTGACACAGCTCCAGCCCTTCCCTCAGGCCCTGTCCCTGTCACAAGGAACACTCTTCTTTCTCCTGGTGGGAGAGCAGAAACTCTGTGAGGACAAAAATCAAACTGTCTGAGAGAGGGCAGCAAACCCCACGGAGAAACGCCTTCCTCATTCCCTGGGGGTGCAGATATCTCTCCTTCGTTTTTCCAGGATGTGTCCTGGTGCCCAAGTGAGGCCAAAGAAGAAACTGGCCACTCCTCATGGTCCGGGAACAGCACACCACAGGATTTTTCCAGCAGAAAATACCAATAGGATCAGCAAACCTCCTCACAGCCTTCAGGGAAGCTGTGGATATTTTGATTTTATAAGGAAGTTTGAACAAGGAGGAAAGAAGGGTTCTGGAAGAGCAGCCTTGCAGAGCACACCCTCGAAGGGATCTCTGAGGGCTGAGGGGTTTCTGATGGAATTCCCTGTGAATTCCTGTGCTCCATGAAGTTGGAGAGCAGATCCAAGCCCTGGACAGTCCATTTCTGGTCCGTGTAGAGGGAGCTGTTACCTGAGGAACTGAGTGCTGAACGTGGCAGAAGTGCCTTAGAATGTTTCTAGTGAAAAACAGCAGAAAATGTTCAATTCTGTTTCTTCTTGAGTTATCTGCAAGATCTGCAACCCAACCTTCCTGTAAACAACTCACAAGCTCCCACACCCCCCATCCCAGGGAATTTGCTTTTATGGAGGCTGGAATAATGTGTGAAATCATGGCATTGACCCCCAGCATCGGTGAGGGGCCTTTGCCTTCAGTTTTAAAGCTCAGAACTCCCCAAGTGCTGATCCCGAGTGTTCCCAAAGTCCAGGGGGTTGGGCTGCAAGCAGAGCAACTTCCCACTTCAGACCAAATCCATTCCCCAAGCTCAGCACAGCAAAATGCATCGGGCAGGGATCTGAGAGCTGATGTAGCTGAGGGATGCATTACAGTCCAAATAACACAATTATTCCCTTTCTGCTTTCATTCTGCCATTTATTAATCTTTCTGCGGTCCCACAGACTTTCTGCTTCTCCTGTTCTGTAGGGAATGGAAGTTGAGCCTCTGAGTTCAATAATTTGTCTGGACTCCCTGCACTTGATAATTTCCCATTCAATGGATTTCTGTGCAGGAAAAAGTATTCATCTTTTTCATCTTTTGTAGCAGAGCATGAGTTAATAATTCATTTTCATCTTAATTGGGGTTTCTTAAATCTTTCCAGAAGAGAGCTTGCTTGCAAAAATATTTCTTTTACTTCTTACCTGTGATCCTTCCTTACATCTAAAGCCACAGCTAATCCCCCATGCCTGATAATTTATATTCAGCCGAGTTGCCTTTAGTCATAAGAAAGATTTCTATAGAGTCCAGTGAGGAAATTCATCCCCAGCCAAAAATATTGCACCAGAAACAAAGAGAAGATGGCACATTTTAAAATAACAGATACTTAAAACGAATCAAAAAAATCACAGCTGCGCATGAAACTGCTGCTCAAAAGCATTTTCATTCCTTAAGTGAATCCAACTACTCAGAGCCATTAAAATATTTTCCTTTTTTTGCCTTGTGCAAAGAAGAATATTGGGTGGGATTGCAGCTTGAGTCAAAGGAGGATTTTTTCCACAATTGGGAAATGGGAGGAAGGAAGAAGAGATGCAACAAAAAGAAAAAAGGAGAATTTAAAAAGCCAGAATCCTTGACCTTGTACTAAACCACTCAAGCCACATTCCCTCAGAATCATTTCAGAGGAGCCCCTGGGTGGTCTTGTTCCCAAAGGCAGAGATCCCTGCCCGATGCATTTTGCTGTGCTGAGCTTGGGGAATGGATTTGGTCTGAAGTGGGAAGTTGCTCTGCTTGCAGCCCAACCCCCTGGACTTTGGGAACACTCGGGATCAGCACTTGGGGAGTTCTGAGCTTTAAAACTGAAGGCAAAGGCCCCTCACCGATGCTGGGGGTCAATGCCATGATTTCACACATTATTCCAGCCTCCATAAAAGCAAATTCCCTGGGATGGGGGGTGTGGGAGCTTGTGAGTTGTTTACAGGAAGGTTGGGTTGCAGATCTTGCAGATAACTCAAGAAGAAACAGAATTGAACAATTAATTTCTGCTGCCTCAGGACTGCTGAGGTGCAAAACTGGGGCCTGGAAACCCCCAGGGAAACTTGCCCCCACTCATATCACAAGTGCTGCTGTTTTTCCTCTCATCAGAGATGTGGTTTTGAAATGAAAACCAGCATGGAAAGAAAATTTAAAAAGGTAAATAATCACTCTCTCAGGTGCAGAGCTTTGCATATGGAAACCCCATGGTTTGGGAGCAAACATGAAGTGTTTTGATGGAAAACAAGAATATTTAGGCCACTTTTCACTTCACAAAAATGCAGGCAGGACACTTAATTCCAGATATGCAAAAGAGTCACTTTCAAAAGAGCAGGACGAGCCACAGCCCCGGTGCAGAAGATTTGTCACAAGGTCATGGGTACATCACTTCCTCCTTGTTTTAGATCTTCAGGTACCAAAAATCCTCAGCAGAGCCCTAAAAATAAGAGAAAGAAAATTCTCCCTTACTTATATTTGAGCAAAGGTGAGACAGCAAAGCACCAAGACTGGCACAAAGCACTGGAGGAGTTTTTCTTCCCACGAAAATTCATTAAAATGGAAGCCAAAAGCTGCTGATCTTCACTATGAACATCATGTTTGGGTTATGTGTCTGTACAAAGATGCTGCCCCTTTTTGCAACATCCTTTTTCTCACCTCTGTTTTGTTACTTTGATTTTTCTTGCCCTCCCACCTTGGTCACCCCATTCCAGTTGTTGCTGTTCCTTTTCTGGGATTACAGGGTGGCACCAGCCAGGCTGAGATGGATGAGGGCCGTGATTCCCTCTGGAAAACATCCTGAATATTTCAAACAGCACCAAACCCTCCCTTCTGCCCACACTGGAAATCACACCGAGACTAAAAATCTTTGGAAGAGGTGCTTTCCCACATTTTCCAGCCTTGTGCTTGCCCAGCTGACCAAAATAATAACAAAAAAGCTGGGATTTATTGAAATATTTCCTGTAGATGTCAGGATACACTTGCTTCCATCACTTGTTTTCTTGATAGGATGCAGCAGATGTGGATTTGATGGATTTGATGGATTTGATGGATTTGATGGGTTTGATGGGTTTGATGGATTTGATGTCACCACTCCTGCTTGGAAGGAAAAGGTGAGGAAAAGGGGAGTTTTTGCCAGGCAGAGAGGCTCTAACAACACATTAAACTCCCAGTTTGCTCGGACTTTTGACACTGCACTGCCTCTTCCCGGTGCAAACCCTCCCATTCCAACCCTTTATCCGGAGATCTCATTCCCTTTGTTCCAAATGCCCAGGAAGCTTCCCCAGCCCAGCGTTTTCACAGGGCTTCCCTCCAGGTTTTCCCTTTGCTCTTAAGCAGATTTCCCCTCCAAGTGCTCTCCTTTTCTGCTGCCTCCAAACAAGGCTGCCCACTTTCCATGAAGATTAATTTCGAGATTCTATTGCTGGAGGCATCCAGCCCCCCGGCACGGGATTCTCCTGCTTTTCAGGGGCAGGGAAAGCCTGGAAAGAGGCAGCTGTGTTTTCAGGCTCTTTGAACAGTGTCTCTTATAGAATAGGAGAATAGATAAGCTGGCAGATAAGCTGTCCTGCAAACACTGTTAGGAGAGCCCATAATCAGTGTCCAAAAAGTCTGCACTGGGGATGAATCAATTTAGCTCAGGCTGTGCACTCCAAAGTTGGAATTCTTTTCCCTCTTTTCTGCTCGGTCTGTAACTGAAATCAAAACACTTTGTTATGATGAGTTTGGCTCTAAATTATGGATTTTACCCCTTTGTTGGAAAAGGGGGTGATGCTCCAAACCTGCCTCTTCGGGGGTTTGGCTCCATGAATAAATACATTATTATAAATATATTATTGCAATATAGACACAAAAGCACTCATTGCCTGTGGATGTGAGCACATGGAAATATATCCATAAATAAACAAAACAAAATGCAATTCCAAGATTCCCTTCTCTCCCCTTTAATGTGTCCTTAAAAATCACACATTGGGCAATCCATATTTCTGACTTACATGTGTTTCCTTCCCAGGAAGGGATACCTGGGAGCTGTAAATCATCTTTATTTGCATTACACCAATATTTGCATCTTTTTGGGGGTTTTGCTCCAGTGTTTTGACCTAAAACCTTGACTCTGTTATATATGAAGCTAAAAGCAGAGGTTGAAAAGTGCTCTGCACTAATTAACCCTGGGCAGACTGAGGAAGGATGAGTACTCTGAGAAAATCAGCTGAAAAAATTAAATCCCTGTGATTCCTATGGAATTAGAGTTGAAACCAGGAACAAAATCAAGATGCCTGTAGTTGATTTTCAGAAAAAAAAAGAGATTTCACATCTTGTAGGAAGAGAAACACATGAGTGAGTGCACTGAGATATGGGAAAAATTCCATGTGCTTCTTGTTCCATAAAAAGAGGGAAAACGGAAATACAGGATAGAAACCCTCAGGAAAATAATGGGGAGCTTGGCTGCTCAAAAGATCAATAATTCAAAGTGATAAATCTGAGAATATTCAGTCAAGGAACTTCAGCTGGAGACCTCTGGAATTTCAGGATGGAGGAGAGTTTCAATTTCTGTAAGCAAAGGTAGAAAAGCTTTCCTACCAAAACCGGAAAGTTTTCATAAGGAAGATCTTCAGGCCAAATGATAAATTAAAGAATTGCTTTACAAAATGAGAGTAGCTGCAAAGGGCTTCAAGGATGGAGAGTAAAGAGCAGGGAAAAAAGGTTGGGAACTGTCTTCTAAGTAGGAAATGTAAGTATAAAGTGAGAATTTCCAAGAGTCCAGATGAGGTGAATTTTTTAGGGTAAAAAAAAACCTCAAAAAAATAACAAAATATTCATCCAGAATATCCATAAAAGGAAAAAAAAAATCACATTCAATGAGAATAAGTCAAGCATTAAAGACCATTCATTTGAGATTCAGGTGACCCTTAATATCTGGCCTCATCTTCTGAGAAATTTGCTGTTGTTGATAACGTGAGGCCGCATGGGAAGGAGACTTCAAAATGTACATGGCCTTGAAATTGTCATTTCAGTGGGAGAAATTTTATCAAATTGATCAAATGAGTGGGACCACAAAAAATGGGGTTGTCCTAGAGCCAGGGCATCCGTATTTTATGAGAGGTGCCAGAGCAGAGCATCTTTAAATACACTGGCCCAACCCCAATAAGAAATATGTACAACAGGATATAAAAATATTGTTGTAGAGATCATGCCAGACTTTGAAAAACATCCTGAACGTTGGGATGGGTGAGTGCAAAAGGTTTTTTTTATTGAATCCTGACAGGTAAAGAGAAAATACTGAGCAACTGAGGGAGAAAATATGTTATTATCAGCCAAATGACAAAGTTTTATAAGAAAATTGGATACATTTGATGTCTAAATCATCTTCTAAGAAATAATGGGCAAATTGCTGATACAGGGATGGCTGGGGCTATGGGATATCCTCTCCTGTTCCTATGGAATCATGGAATGGTTTGGGTTGGGACCTTAAATCCCATCCAGTGCCCCCCCTGCCATGGCAGGGACACCTTCCACTGTCCCAGGCTGCTCCCAGCCCCAATGTCCAGCCTGGCCTTGGACATTTCCAGGAAGAATTCCTTCCCAAAATCCCGTCTAACCCTGCCCTCTGGCAGCTCGAAGCCCTGCTCCAGGAGAGAAGGAAGATCCCTGCTCTAAATGATCTCTGTTTTTCAGTCATGCAGATGATGTTTGATTTTCCAACAGAAAATGCTTCAGTCACAGGGTCTGGTGGGAAATCCTTCAGAAATCAAAAATACGCCCTGCAAAGCTGTTTTTAAAGAGTGGGAAACAGTTTTGATGTGCCAAAGAAATCACTGATTGCAACAAAAAACGAGACCTGTGAGCAAATCTGACAGTGGAATGTGGGAAGGATCATCAGGCTGTCTCACAATTGGTTCCTCTCTGCTTCTGTTCAGTTAAAATTCAGATTACCACTGGTGTGCAGAGAAGATTTCTGCCTACTGCTTTCTCTTCTGAGGAATCCAACCTCTCCTCTGTGTGCTAGGCCTGATCCTCATTCCAGACTGGGACAGAGTTCCATGGCACAGAGCCTGAATTTCTCTCAGTTTTGGACCATGGAGCCCTAGAAATCCATAAGGGAGTTCCAACCATGCCAATTAGTGCATCAATAGCATCCAGCTTGGATTAGTGCCAGAGTAATTACTCTCGTGAAAAACCTCCCAGTGATTAAAAGATTACACATTTATTTTAAATGATCATTGGAGAGTCCTCTTTGGAACAATCAGGCTCAGCCCAAGGATCATTTGGGTTTATGCAGCTGAAAATGGTAAATCTTAACAGGGCCAGCCCTTCACTGAAACACCTCATTAGCACAACAGTATTAATGAGGCCTCTAAACTGCTCCCTGCCCCTCGTTTTCGTCATTTCCACCACAAAATAAAATAGAATAGGAAGATAAATAAGCTGACCTGGAACACAAGGTCGAAAAGAAAATGTTCTGTATATGAGGCTGCAGCAATGAAGAAGACGATGCTGCAGCTTTTTCCAGAAATTTTCCCCTGCCACATCCACATTAAGCCCTCAGCTTTCCCTGCCTGATCTGGAAAGGTTCAAAAACACACCAAAAAAAGAGGCAATTTACTGAAACATAACGAAATTGTAAAAGTGAATGATGTGGAGATTTAGGGCAAGACAAGAAACACCGAAAACATTTGGCCTGGTTTTCAATTCAGCTGAGAAGGGAGGTGTTTCTGATAAACCTGACATTTACCCCTTTCACTTTCCATCCCTTAAGGCACAAAACTAGCTGAAAACATAGATATTTTTTATTTCCAGAAGTCAGGTAGCTGAAATAAATGAAAATTCAAGGTACCAGTGACCACAAATAATTTAGAAGCTCTTCAGAATGATGCTGATAAGAAAGTTCACCAGTGAAATAAAGGAGCAGTTGAATGAGAACAGCATAGACAGAGCTGGTGGAAATATTTGCACCTGATATTCTACTGATAGAAGTCTGTGGAGGCAGTGGCCCTTTTCATCCCACTGAGAATTTGCTCACTTCTTTATACATTCATATTTTTATATATTCATTCAGCAGGGCAGATTGGGGCCTGGGCATTCTTGAGATTGGGTTGGGAGCGTGAGCTCCCAGCTCAAGTTGAAACATCCTTTTTTTCCTAACTTTGGTGCATTTATAGGACCAAAACACTCATCAAAAACTTCAATTTATTTATTGCAAATATTATAGAAGCAACCAAAAAGTTAAACTAAAGCATATTTCAGATCACTACTCATTCCTGCCAGAATTTGCTTCATGGATTAAATCCTTTGGCCTTTAATGTTGTTTTTTGTGCCATCTGGAATTGCTGAAGGAGCAGAATGGGATTAAAATCATGGAAAGGTTTGTGATGGAAGGGACCTTAAAACCCATCCAGTGCCACCCCTGCCATGGCAGGGACACCTTCCACTGTCCCAGGCTGCTCCAAACCCCATCCAAGCTTCCCTTCGATATTTCCAGGGATACAGGGGCAGCCACAGCTTCTCTGGACAATTTAATCCATTTCGTTGAGAATTTGAGTGATGCCCAGGTTAAAGTTAAAAATTAAGGCCTAAATCGGACTTGGTAGGAAGTTACCTTCAAATAAGGAATCCATAACACCTGAAAATGCCAAAATTGCCACTCCTATATTTTGAAGCAGCTTTTTAAAAATAAAATATCCTTTGATCTGACCCTGGTGACTCTCAGAAGAGGCACAGGCTGCCATAAGGGATTCTGTGTATCATAAAAACTGTTTTTCCAGAGGAATTATTCTTATGAGGTGATTCAGGAGGATAAAACCTCTCCCCTTCATTCAGAACAAAGATTATAAATCCTGCTGCGGTGTGGCTGTGAGTGAAGGCAAATCCAAATATTTGTGTTGCACACTTAGCACAGAAGCAGAGGAATTCCCTGGGTTTCAGTGGAGAGCAATTCCTGGGGCTGTCTCCCTCATTCCCCCGGTGTTTTCCACGAGATGAGGTCTTTTCTTGGAGATGAGGTATTTTCTTGGAGATGAGGTATTGCATTTGACAAACTCCAGGGCTGTACACCACGGAATCAAGAAATGCTCTGGAAAATGTACTTCCTGCATCCTTAATATTCTCCATTTCCTCTTATCCCTACCCTTCCCATCCCAGGAGTTTCATAGCTCTTTGTCAGCTTGGTGGTTCCAGTGCCCTTCTTCTTCCTTCCGGCTCCAGCTGATTTATAATCCTAAATCTTCTGGAAAAGGCTGCAGAGGCCAGGCCTTCCCAAACCAATTCTGAAAACAAAACAATCCATGCAGCAGGCGGGTAACTCCATCTAGATTTGGGGAGCTTTGGTTACATGAAAGTGAGAATATAAAAACACTTTTTGCATGTAGCCAAATACTGTTGAACACATTTGGAAAGGATCAAGTCAAGGCTACCTAAATCATTCAATAAAATCTGCTGCATAAAACATCTAATAAATTGTAATGGCAAGGACTTGTGTGCAGAGAGGCTGAAATTCCAGCTATGCACTGAAAATAAAATTTGGTCCCTTTTTTTTCCCCCCTTCCCTGACTTTACTAGCCATTGGGCTGGGAGTGTCCAGTTTCACTGGAACACCACAGAAAATGCTTGGCACCAGTCTCAAAGGAGGAATGATTTGGTATGCTGTGATTTGCTTTATGATTTGGGGGATCCTTTATTAATCCCTGAAGTCTCAAATCTCTTAAGACCATGATTAAATCAAAACCAAAAAAAAGTCCCCTCAAACTTCCTTGGTGCAAAGGCAACCCCGATCATTAAGGGAAAACGATCATAAAACTCCCGGGACAAAGCAATGAGGATTTCATAGTAAATTACAGAGTTAAATAATGGTAGGCTCTCACACGAGAATAAAACTCACTAATTCACTTTAGGAGCCGGTAAGGGAAGCTGGAATGCTGCTAATACAATAAGATTTTTGTAATCATGTTAGGAAGAATGATAGCCTTGTGTTCCATATCCCTTTCCTCAAACTCGGTACCTATGAGATGCAGTGGAAGGAAAAAAAAAACTCCACAGAATCCAGATGAGGAAGCTGGAAGCATCTGTTTCTGTGCCCCTTTGTTCTAGCCAATAGGTCTGCAATTAAATTGCATTTCTCTGCATTTTTGCTGCTGAACTGCCTTAAAGACATAACAACCAAGCCCAGGAAGATATTCAGCATAGGTGACAGTATGGATGACGTATTGTCTGAAGCAAACTCTCTTAGAAACAGGATATAAAATCCTTGTGATTAGTTTGAAGTTGTCATGACCCAGGAATTAAGCTCGGTTTGGGAGGATTTTAGAAATTGGACGTGTTTTCACTTAGTGATTTTTTTTACAAAAAGCAACATCAGCCAGTAAATTCCCCTCATTTTAAACGTGACTTGGGATGACCTCGTAATGTGAACTTCTGATTTGAACCAGTTTTAAAGAATAGTGCAGAAGTCAGCAGGGAGGGACCTGGGGAAATCTTTGATATATCAGGATAACCTGAGCAGGAGTGAAGGTTTCCTTGGGAACAGCTTCCTCTTCATCACCCTGTAGACTATTTTTTCCTAAACTTTTAATTTTAATGTAGAAGATGACCTTGGACCTGTTAATTTTTTGCTTGTTAATGGCTAATGAACTCAAAGAGGCAACAAGTCCACGTGGTCCGTGTAAAGAGTGGTCCAAATTCCATGCAGGAGCTGAGCAGGAGAGCTCTGCCTGGGTTGGAGATTCATGGGTCTGTGGTGCCAAGCACTGTTCTCTCTGCAGCTCCCCTCCCTCGAGGCCTGGAAAGTGGCTCAGCTTAAAAATAGGGATCAGAGAATCACAGAATTCCAGGATTATTGAGGTTGGAAAAGATCTCCAAGGGTGTTGAGTCCCAGCTGTGCCTGATGCCCACCTTGTCCCCAGCCCAGAGCACTGAGTGCCACCTCCAGGAATTCCTTGGACACCTCCAGGGAAGGGGACTCCAGGCCATTCCAAGGTCTGACCACCCTTTTTCAGGAAGAAATTCCTCCTGGTGTCCAACCTGGCTCAACTTGAGGCCATTTCCTCCTGCTGCTGTTCCCTGGGAGCAGAGCCCGACCCCCACATGGCTACACCCTCCTTTCACGTGGTTGTAGAGAGTGACAAGGTCCCTCCTGGGCCTCCTTTTCTCCAGGGTCAGATCAGAGCTGCCCAGAGGAGAAACTCCACTGGAATGGTGGAAAAGGACACCCCAGGTCTTCACTTTCCTTCTTATACTGCTCCTCAAATGAGATGAGAGCGGTGTGGAGCTGCCACAAGTTGGTGAAATCTCAGGTAAAAGCAGCTGCCCAAATTGCCCGAAATGTAAAACACACATTGAAAAAACCCCAAACCCAAGCAGGTGGCCCGACTGCCTCAGCACAAACCACTCAGGGGCTCAAAGCTCCAAACCTGTTCTTTTTTTGGGTTGTTCTTCCAGGATTTCCATGAGCCAATATTGGACACGGTTCTCAGCTCACCAACCTCTGCTTTGCTCTCGACTGGGGCTCAACTCCAAACGCTGTGATATTACTGAAAATGCTTTTATGGGCTGGAATGGGAATTTGATTGGAACCAGAAGTCACAGACAGCAAGAAGAGCCCTGTAATTTAGCAGGAGGACCTGAGCAGAGGGAAGCAAACAAAAAAAAAGTGATACTAAACTACCACAGGGTCAGAATACCAATCTAGTGACATCTGTTCAAAGGAGGCAGCAAGAGACAAAGCCTCGCCTTGAGTTTTAAAAAATGCATCTGATGTAGAGGGTTTTATATTCAAAAATCTGTATCACAGGTAATTAAAATTGAGTCATAATCGCTTGGGAACAACTGCATGGGCAAGTCCCACATATTTCCAACACAGAGATGATTTTCTGCATGTTTATTACTTGAAATATTCTTTACAACTGCAATCCTGAAGGATGTCCCAAGCTCATTCCTTTTGGACCAGAAATGGCAGCAAAATCACTTAGGAACAGCCCAGGGAAGGAAGGGTGTGACCTAAAAATCACCAGAAATTTAAAAATTGCCTTTGTTGAAGCAGAACAGACAGAAAACAGCAACATCCCAGAGCCCAGCGACCAAGAAATGAGACATCCAAGGAGTTCAGCTTTCTCCCTCCATCCCTGGTGGCAAGGCAGGGGGAAAGAACAAAGACTTCACAGCCCAAACCTGGGGGGGAGCCTGACATCCTTGAAAGAGGAATAATGAGGGGAAGGAAGGAGAAAGAAGGTGTGAGAGAGTGGGGAAGGGATGAGTGATGTCCAATGTGTGGGGCAAGGAAGTTTTGTATAAACCCAGGACGTACCAGACATGAGTCAGAGAAAGGAAAGAGGAAGGAAAATATTATTAACTTGAAGACCACCTTTAGTGGAGGCTCTTACAACAAACCCCGAGTGACAATTCCCTCTCCCAGGACAAGGCCTCAGGTTCTGGCACCTCATTCTCGTGATAAATATTCCAGCAAGAGCAGGAAGAGCCCCAACCTGAGCGTGGTTTAACAGCAGCTCGTAGACAATAAAATAGGAAATGATGCAGGCACGAGACATTTTTATTATGGTTAATTTTTGTAACTTTACAGTCTTCTTATTTACCAGTCCAAACCTATTCCTGTCCTTCTGGCCTATTATAATTATAATTATTATTACTATTCCTACTACAGCAGCAGCAAGAGTCAGGTATTTTTCTCAGCACATGTTTCAGCAGTACCTTCTACTTTTCCTACGTTTGGCACAAGTGCAGAAAGTTGCTTACAGGGAACCTCAGCACTCCCAGCCAAGTTTTGAAATCTATAATGGGTTGCAAATGTTTTGGGGTGGTTGACTGATGAATGCAGTAACTTTACCATTTATCCTATTTTTTACCATTAGCAAATCTTGGATGTTTTCTGGGACGGCAGCACTTTCCCTTTTTTATGATTTAAAAAAAAACCCCAAACCAAAAAACTTTCGAAAATTATCAAAAATAGCTGTTGAACTCCTTGATTGTTCTGCTGCTCATAAAAATAAATACAGCGGGGTTGTTGCAGGGATGAACTTTTTAAAGAAGTAATAGGACAACTTCAACTGTAAGAAAACCCAGTGTCAAAATGCAGTTACCTGCCATCCTTTGCACTTTATAAAAGCCACTTTCTGCCCTGCATTCTCTCCCCTCGTAATGATGCACTTCATCTTT
>VZRO01003187.1:236134-299918 GCA_013397915.1 Daphoenositta chrysoptera | reverse complement strand
AAAATAAAGTAAAATTAAATAAAATAACTTTGCCTAAATATTTCCCAGTCTGGAAACAAAGGTAAGCTTGGGTTATGTGTTGCCCTCAGCTCCCCACTGCCCAAAAAGCACCAAAGGTGAGACAACCTCTGTTCCTGGTTTTCTCCCAGGAGCAGATCCAAATGATAATGGATTCTTTGTGAATCTTTAATAAATTACTCTTTATTTAATAAATACCAAAGTGTTTTATTTGCCAAACCATCCCAGGAAAAGCCTTACAAACCCCACTTTGTTCTTCAATCATAAAGGACAGCAAGTTGTTCTCTTCAATATTGTACTGATCCCACTCCAGGTAAGAGCAAACTCCTTCCCAATTCCACCTCCCTGGGACACTCTGGACATGATTCCTTAGTGCAGGTCCAGAAGTTAGTCAGCCAAAAGTTACAAATCAAATTGTTTCATTTTCCATTGGTGAGTAATAGATGGAAAATGTGAAATGTCCTTACGGGGTTGGAGAACCATCTGGTAAAAGCTCCTGTATGAACAGAGCAGATGAACTCCATGGAAATATTAAGGAAACATCCACTGAAGGCATTTAGCCCCTCCAGAGACCCATAGTTCACGCATGGTGGGCAGGTAATAATGTCCAATTATTCTGGAAACAACTAAACAAGTCACTGTAAAATTATCTCATTTGCACCAGATCCAGCATTAAGTGCATTTTAAAATATTCATCATTCATTCCAGGTAAGGAAACAAACCAACTGATCAATCTCCGAGGAACTGCACATAAATCATGAAGCCATAGTGAGAAACTGGCGATTTTTCATTATTCCAGGAGCAATATTTTAAAGCTGACAGGCCGGCGGGGTGGTCCATGTCTGTGGCATTATCACAGCTGTGAGGAACAACCAGGCTTCACACAATTCCAGGAGTAATTGTTGGAGTTCCTTTAACGAGGACCTGTAGAAAAACAAAGAGTTTTTTCTTCTTTTTTTTTTTTAATCTGAACTGAGTTTACGTAGCAGACAAGTAGCTGAAAGCAAGTTTTCACCAGATTAAAGGCATCTTTTTATTACTACATAAAGAAAAAGATTTGGTTTGGCAGCTTTTATGGAGATCAGCCAAGGACTCATCTCCTGAAGGCAAACGTACGTTCAGGCTCTGTTTATCAAAGAATCGGGGAATGATGGAATATCCTGAGTGGGAAGGGATCCTCATGGATCATCCAGGACTGCCCAGACCCCCACCAGCCCCAGCCTGGGCATCCCTGGCAGCGGTGCCCAAAGGCTCCTGGAGCTCTGGCAGCCTCGGGGCCGTGCCCATTCCCTGGGGAGCCTGGGCAGTGCCAGCACCCTCTGGGGGAAGAGCCTTTCCCAATATCCAACCCAAATACCTCCTGGCACAGCCCCAGCCCTTCCCTCAGGCCCTGTCCCTGCTCCCAGAGTGTTTCTCCACCCTCCTTTGTGATTCTGTGATTCCACGACTATTTTGTGCCAGCTCTTTTCACTTTAAGTTTGCCATGAGATAAAAGTGCTTCCTTCCCTCAATTTTGTCCACTTTCTCCCCCTGCTCCTCTCCCTTACTGTCTTTTCCCATCCATGCAAGAGGATTTGGATATTACAACAAAGTCTCTTTCTTTGATGATTTTGATGCCACAAGAACACAAGAAGCTTTAGAAACCTGGCTGAATATTCAGAGCTGACCACTCACCCAACACAGCCTCTGTTTTTGGACTTTCATCCCTTCTATCCAAGCCTTTCAGCTTTGTTTACTGCCTCAGATCCTGTGGTGCTGCTCAGGCGCCACTGGCAGAGCAGGAATCGTTGGATGTTAATTTGTTATCAATTGTCAAAAGAGACAACTTGCAAATCACACCCCCAAGCTTCAGATGTGCTTCCTGCAATCTCTGGCAAATTCTGACAGCACAAGGATTTTAAAGACAGCTTTTAAATCCAAAATGCTCACACAGGGGGATGGATCCACAGCCAAGAGCTTCACTGTGGAGTCTGAGGACCTCTCAGAAACGTTCTCCAAGTGATTTTTGTCAAACAAACTGCAAATTTAAGGCTGAATCCACATCAGCGAGCACGAGGCCTGATAAAAGTGGATTTATAGAGTGAAAAGCCAGTGTTGAGTATCTGATGTGAGGATGATAGATGTTCAAGGGGGTTGACTTCAGGCTGGTTTTAGTCTGGGCCTGTGGGCTGAAGACGTAGAAATAATTGGGGAGAATTAAGAGCAACACTGGAACATTGTCTGGTTTTATTTAAGCCAAAAGGAACCCAGTTTGTGTGCTCAGAGCCTGCTCTGTGCTCTGAGCCAAAGCGTGGTAAGTGGCAATGATCAGGAGATCACTGAAGTAGCTGCACCCTAATTAAGTGTCAGTCTGATCTACCAGGAAGGTTTGAATTCATGTTTCCTAATTTATCAGCAAATTTAATTGAAATTGTTATATTTATGAACCTAAAAAAGATCTCGGTGATAACAGAACTTGTCTCTGAACTGCCAAAGTTTTCCTGTCCCGTTCGATGGAGACTTTGATCAAAAATGAATTGGAAATTCCAGTGTGTCCCTGCAAAATTCCTGTATATATCAAACCTAATGACTGAGGACTAGGGAGAGAATTTGAGCCAAGTCATGGTTCATAACTTGATTTTGAGCCTGTTCCAGTAACGCCACCCTGCCTCACGCCAGTTTGATTTAGAGATAGGCCTCGTGCCCGGCAAAGTCTAATTTCGTCTGTAATTACAGATTTAATGTTTGTGACATGGGCTCTGCAAAGGAGGGACCCTCTGAGGAACCTTCAGACAGGCTGAAGAGCTGCTGAGGTTGAGGCTCAAACTCTAAAATATGAAAAAAAAGAACAAAAAAAGTGAAGATAATAGGTTAAAGCAGCTGCAGCAGGCCCAGGCTCCGTACCTGCTGCATTCCTTGGGATGGAGAGGGAAAATCTGTCTGTCCTCCACCCTGACCTGGCTGGATGTGGAAGCAGAGGGCTGAGATTAGGATCACACTGAAACAGGCTCGATTTCAGCATGTAATGTGAGGATTATTGGCTGTGCCTCCGTGAGATGTTTTCTTTTTGTGACTTCTCCTCCATTGGCACAGGGATTGCTGAAAACAGGAATTAGACTCCGGGCTGATGCTGCAGCTACTTTTGCCCCCTCACTTCCTTCATTCTCAGCAACCTTTATCCACACTTCTCCTCCAAACTGGCAAATTTCTGTGCAAGATCCATGGAAAATGGGCAAGTTGAGAGGGGTTTTGAGCAACCTGGTCCATTGGAAAGTGTTCCTGCCCATGGCAGAGGGATAAATAACTTTAATCCCTTCCAACCCAAACCATTCTGTGATTCCAGGAATCTCAGACCCAGGAACACAACGATCCCAGCATTACCTTCACATGTGCCTGCATCCCTTTGTGGGAGATGATAAAGCTGGGACTCTACTCCCAAATGAGTCAGTAACCCTTAAAAAAAACCCAAACGAGAACTGAATTTGTGCCTCAGTAATTATTTCACTGAGGAGGCTCCTGCACAGCCCCGATCCCAACCCATAACCAGATTGGTATCTGCTAAGATAACACTGCAGACCAGAGTGCTGCAGCTCTGAGGGCTGAAACTGAGACCAGGACCAACTTTGTTGTCTCATATTTCTCGGTGATAGAGCCTGACTGATTTTGTGTTTCACAGGCACTGCCAACCTCAACAGGCACAGCGACTTCTGGGACTGGTGATTTAACAACCTTTGTTGCCTGGGCACCACTCAGAATGTAAAGCACAAAGTCTTGGTTTTACTTTTCACATAACCTGTGAGGAGATTCAATTAGTTAAAAAAATACATAAGATCCTCACCTACAAATTTCTTCCTGGTTTTCATGCCCTGAGGCAAATCATAGTGATATAAAATTCATCTTGCTAACAGTCGGTCTGCCAGTTCTGAGGGGAAATCTGTGTCTTATTTACCAAGGGCTAAATATGAACCACAGTCTGTGCTGCACCCCAAAACTCATAATTGTCATTATTACCATCTCTGCTGCTTTTGGCTGGGGTAAAGTTCAGTTTTTTCTTCCCCAAAGGCTGGGATGGAGTTGTGTTTCGGATTTGTGCTGGACACAGGGTGGATAAAATAGAGATTTTTTTTGTTGTTGTTATTGCTGAGCAGGACTTACACAGAGCCAAGGGCTTTTCTGGTTTTCATTCTGCCACGCTGGTGAGGAAATCAGGGGTGAGTGGGAGATTGGGAGGGGACACAGAACATGTGACCACAAAGGGCCATGAAGTTGATAAGGAGACTGGAGCACCCCTATGGAGACAGGATGGGAAAGCTGGAGCTGCTCAGCCTGGAGAAGAGAAGGTTGTGTGGAGACCTCACAGCACTTCCAGGGTCTGAAGGGGCTACAGGGAACCTGGAGAATTCAGCTGCAAATGAAGTTCCTCCATACTCTTTAAAATGCCATTTTTTAGGAATTTTTTCTCTATAGCAAAGCCAACATTCAGATATTTCCCATCCAAGCCAAATTGGTGCTCCGCACCCATTAGGAAAAGAAAATGGATTTTTCTTTAAATTAAAAGGTCAAAGGTAGGACTTGATGATCTTAGAGGTCTTTTCCAATCAAGCTATGGGGTTAAGTAGGGCCCACAGTCTGACACCATGAGAAAATAAAACATCTCCCCACCTTTGTTACCAATAAATAAATAAATGTCGTGGGGAAACATAATTAAAACCTAGGAGAATCCAACACTTTTAATTTTAAAATTAAAAACTTGTATCCAAGTAATGCTTGTAGAAAAACCCAAAAGCATTTGGAAGGAGTCAACCCTGAGACATCTGTGAAGGCCCTTTTGGGTGTTCTAAAGCAGAAGAGACACCTCAGAGTGAATGCAGATATTCCCACTCATTACCTGAAATTCAAACCTATGTGTTACAAACCCCATTGAGCTCCCCTGCTTTAGAACTGGATTTAAAAAATGCAGCAGTAAAAATCTCCAAACAAAACACCCACACCCTCCTGGTTTTGTTGTCAAAGGTGTGAGAATTCATGGTTCCTCACCTGGGATTCACGAAAAGAAGGATTTTTCAAACCTTTTTGGACTACTTGCAGTGATGGTTGGCAGGGGCAGGACGTGGCCCTCTGCAAACCACTTGGTTTCAGCTGACTCCCACTTTCCTGAGCTTTCATTTTAAAATTCCAAACAAACTCAGTGTTCCATGGGAGAGTCCTGCTCTCCTGCAGTGTCTGAGCTGCTCCAGGAGAAACTTCCTTCAGCAAGTTCTGCACTCAAAGGTGCAGGAGGAAGAGTTTCAGAGGAAGTTTCTTGGTCCAGAACCCAGATATTTGTGTTTCTTCTTCCAGAACCCACAACTTTGTGTTTGAGCCACTGGAGGAGCCTCTGCCCTTCCTCAGTCTCCCTGGGCAGCCCCATCCCTGACTGCCCAGGGCTGTGAAATCCCTCCCTTCTCCATTTTAACCTCCATCCCTGGGATTTGTTCTCAGGAGCAGAACACTTGATTTTGGCTGCAGCCCAAGGGCAATTAATGAGAAGTCAGCTGAGCTCTGACCACTCTGGGTTTGTGAGTCTGAGCAGAAAATTTACCTTGGTCACAAACACTTTGGTCCTTTCACCCAGCTCAAAACGCTTTCTCCTGCTTGACTTTGTCCTTTCCTGGCCTTACCAACAATTATGATTTATTATTCTAATTACTCACAAGTATTTAAGTATCTGCTGTGGGTTCAACATTTGCAGCCCACAGAGTTTGTAGGATTCTCTTCGTGAAAATCCACCCCCAAAAGGAAAATGATGTCACAGCAACACCAGGAATGAGAAATATTGTGATTTAGGAATTGTAAAGCACCGTGGAGGGAGATTCCTGTGGAAAATTCCCCCTGGAGGTGTCCAAGGAAGGCCTGGACGTGGCACTCAGTGCTCTGGGCTGGGTGACAAGGTGGGGATTGGGCACAAACTGGACTGGGATGGCTTTTCCAGCCTCAGGGATCCTGGGATTCTGTGAAAGAGCTTGGTCAAAAAAATGACCATGTCAATCTTCTGATGGACAGAAGAATGTTTCTATGCCTCATGGGAGGAACAAATTTTATTGAGATATGTTAAATAATTAATAATTTCTAAATATCTTCTGCATTTCAGGATTTGAATGATTCTAGAAACAGTTGATCACACACCTCTGGCTGTTTGCTGAAACAAAGATTTTCTAAATCTTAATTTAGGGACACTGTTTTGGGACCCAGTGCATCATCACCTTGGGGAGACCTTGCACAGTCCAGAAAGCCTGGTCAGCTCAGGAATTTTCCCTAATATTTTATGTAGTGATGAGATCAATAGGGCGGGTATCTGGCTTCCCCTGCTGCATTTCAGTTTGAATTTACATCCCCTAATCTGCTTTACATTGAACAGCACAGCTCTTCCCTTGGAGAGCATCTCAGGCTGGCCCTGTACATCCATCACAGAATAAATAAAAGAGAAAAATGCTCCAATACCCGACTCAAATACTTGTTCAGGTTTTGGGAAGGCTCTGCCAAACTTCCAGTTCAGCTGTACATCAAACATCTGAAGCAGGGATTCTCTCTTGCCTCATCACCTGCAATGGTTTGACCCAGATTTTTTTGTTAAATACCAAACCTCAGGAATATTAATATTATTTGAGAGACAGTCCCTTGAAACAGCATAACAAGTAGATTTTTATAGATCTGCCAAGAGTTGATGATATAGTGGCAGTGGGATTTTTGTTTTGGTTTTTTAAAGATAAATCAAGAGTGGAATATCTGCGATTGAGGCAGGCCCAGAACACGGGATGAGGAAACTTCCAACACGTGTGAGCACGGACAGGGAGGGTCAGGGACTCTGAAGACACATCTGGATCCAATGTTGGGCCAGTTCTTCACTTGGGAATGATTTGCACCAAAGGCATCAGGCAGAAACATCCCTGACCTTTCCAGGAAGGCAAGGATGGGGAGCTTAGTGGTTGATGTAGAGATCTGCCTTTGGAAGGCCTGGCGCTTCCCAAAGGATCCGTGGCAGTGACAACATTCACTAAACAGTAAAAAAGAAAATTTCCAGCCTCTTTTTCAAGAAGGATATTGGGAGAGTCATTTAATAAATGCTTCTTGGTGATGCAGCCTGGTGGTAAACAAACAAAATTCCAGTTCAGACATTGGGGTCTGCAACATTCCCAGGGCAGTTTAGCGTTTCAAACCCATTTCTTTGGGAAGGGTTGTCCATCTAGGAGATTTGACCACCCAAAGGCATCCCCAAATCTGTGCTCATCCATCTGAGTGCCCATTCCTGCTGTACTTGGCCCTGGTGAGGCCCACCTCGAGTCCTGTGTCCAGTTTTGGGATCCTCATTCCAAAAGGGACATTGAGGGGCAAGATCATGTCCAGGGAAGGGAATTGAGATAGGAAAGGGTCTGGAAAACACATCCTGGGAGGAGCAGCTGAGGGAGCTGGGAAAGGGCTCAGCCTGGAGCAGAGGAGGCTCAGGGGGGACCTCACTGCTCTGCACAACTCCCTGACAGGAGGGGCAGTGAGGGGGGGTCGGGCTCTGCTGCCGTGTCCCAAGGGAAAGGAGGAGAGGAAATGGCCTCAAATTGCACCAGGGGAGGCTCAGGGTGGAGATTGGGAACAATTTTTCCCTCCCAGAGTGGTCAGGCCTTGGGATGAGCTGCCCAGGGAGTGGTGGAGTCACTGTCTGTGGGAGTGCTCAGGAGGAGTCTGGATGTGCCCTTGGGGACAGGGTTTGGGGTGATGCTGGTGCTGCTGGGGTGGGACTGGGTGGTCCTGAAGGGCTCTTCCCACCTTGACGATTCTGTGATTCCCAAAGGCACGAATACAACAACAAGAGCCTGACTTTCTCTCCCGGAAATCTGGAGCAGTTTGGTGGCAGAGGAGCTCAGATCCGGAGCATCTCCTGCAGCCCAGCCGTGGCTCCCGGCGCTCGGGCCGGACCCGCAGAGCACACTGACATCTAGTGGGGTCTGGGGAAAGCACCGGGGTGTCTCCTGTGCTGGCAAAAATCCCCCCAAAAAAGTTCACAGAAGCGTTTTGCAGCTCACAGATTTTCAGCCATCGGGCAGGGCCTGAAAGGCGGCTGCCCTGGATCCCTGGAAGCGTCCAAGGGCAGCTTGGATGGGGCTTGGAGCAACCTGGGATAGTGGAAAGTTCTCTGTCCATGTCAGGGGATTGGAAAAAGATGATCTTTAAGGTGCCTTCTGACACGAATCATTCTGTGATTAACACAGAGAAAGATGAGCCTCTTCCTTGTCCCATCCCTATTTTGGCCACAGTTTCCAGCTATTTTCCAGGTGCAGTGGACATGTGCCCTTTTAGGGTTGGAGAGGGACAAGACAACTCAACACACCTCAAAAAGGGAAGTGACTCCTGGTAAGGGAATGTAGCAGGAGAAAGGGACAAGGAAAAATGGAGGTAAAATATTTTCAGGAACATCCTTTTAATATGACATTCTTCCTTAGTTTAGCTACATCCCTCCAAGTTCATGTTACAAAAACTCAGGAGCTCTGGTGTTGGGTTTGAGGGGGAGTGGGACAGGAAAATTAATTACTCATCCTTGTCTGATAGTGCAGGCTGAAATCCCTGCCATAACCCACCCTGCTGTAGGGAAAAAGGGAATTAATCATGGATATTAGACTGAAGTGACCCCATCCCAGCCAGTCCTGCCCAGCTGCACCGTTGTCTCCATTTCAGTGCCCATCCCTCCAAAACTCCCGGCCCCTGGTCTCTAGGAGACTGTCAACAATCAGCTGAACCCGATGCTCCTTTTTCCAGCATTGTGTCCTGCCCGGAGCAGGCACGCTCTGTTTTCCGACACCTCCCCTGCCATGACAAATTTAGCCAGCTTGGGTCGTGTCCTCCCAGCTGGGTGCTGACACGAGGCTCCTCCTCAGCAAATCTGCCTGGAGCATTTCGAGGTGGGAAGATGTGTTTGGAATTCCTGCTCTCGAGGTCTCCTTGAACCCTGCCCTCTGGGAGCTGCCGGGTTCGTCCTCCGCGGCATCTCCTGGTGATCCGTGTCACCTCCAAGGGATCCATGTCACCTCCAAGGGATCCGGGTCACCTCCAAGGGATCCAGGTCAGATCTCTGAGTCCTGCAGGAAAGCAGCTGATGCAGGGAGAGGATCAGCTCTTCACTTACCACTCAGCAGGACAGCCCTAGGATGGGGTGAGCAACCCCTGCTGCCACGGATTTCCCTCTTCCCTTCACAAGGAACATGGAACATCTCTCCATCCAAGGGGGTGATGGTGTCACTCCTCAGCTCCTGTAACCCACCAGGGACCATCTCCACAAGCTGTGCTGATGTTCCTGAAGCACAGAGAGGGAAGAGCTGCTGGGATGCCAGGGAGCTGCACGTAAGTCACCGGGGTGGAGAAAGAACAGGCTCTTCTTGTCTTTCCTCTTAAATGCACGGATGAGAGAGAACAGGTAACAAAACCTGCCCATCGTGTTTTCCTTAGCCATATAAAGCTGATTACTTGCAGGATGACATATTTAAATTGAAGTTTTAATCAGAGTTAAAAAAAATTCCAGCTCCTCCACAGGTTGAGTTTATAAGAGTGGGATGTTTGCTTAGTGCTGTTCCAAAGGAAGATTCCTCTCCTCCTGACTTATGAAGAACTGGGAAAAACAGTTGGGGCAACACCATGTGTTAAGAAGGTATGAAACTTCAGGGAAAGAGGGGTGGGAGTGATTTTAGGGTGGTTTATTGTCACCTAAGGAAATACAGAGTTTATTCCAGCCTGCTGTGAGCACAGAGGGCTGTTTTAGCTGCTTGGCGTCGTTCCTGTTGTTTGTAACTAAACAGCACCCGCCAAAGGAATTTTTGGGTACCTCACTGATTGCTTCTAAACAGCTTCACTGCCATGGCTGCACAAGAAATTTGTACTGAATTTTAGGTCCAGCTGTGAAAGGCTCCGATTTTTAAAATAATAATAATGATGATAATAACAACAACAACAAAAAGAGCACAGCATCCTCTACATCTAAATGAAAATCAGGCCAAAGATGCCCAGACGTGTAAAGTTTCATTTCGCAGTAATTGCCACCTTATTTCTGTACAAACTTCAGGTTTTGGAGAGCATTTTCTCGTGTTCTGTTCACAGCACAGGTTGCCAAAGTTTCTTGGAGCCCTCTTAGCTTTTGGACAAGTGCAGACAGTTCTGAACTAGCAGGAACTGTTTGAAAGGATCCAGAAATCTGGTTCACACCCTCCTGAGTACAAATTGAACACATCTCTGCCAAGCACTAACCCAAAGAGGGCCAGCCTGTAATAAAGCCCAAGAAGTTATTAATTCACAGAGTGCAGGTGCTGAGCCTGCTGCTCCTGCAGGTTTGGTCTGTGCTGCTCTTGTGATGGTTTTTCCCAGTCTGGTTGAACTGTTTGGGTAAAACTTTACAATACAGGGATGAAATGAGCTGTAATTAACAGGGGAACTCAAGAACTGAGGATATTGAGCTCACGCTCTGCAGCCACAAAACCTGCTCACCTTTTTACAGCTATTTCAGAAGCCAGGGAAGGGGAATAGGGAACATCCACCTTGTTAAGATCCAGTGGCCTACATTTCTGCCCGAGGGAAGTGCTGATGCAGTAACCTGAGCCCCCTGGCATCATTTTCCAAGCTCTCTGCCAGTGCAGACTGTTCAATTTAACATCCTGCTGGTGCTCAGCTCACTCCTTGCTGCAGCAATGCCCCTCGGAGTGGCAGGACCTGCACAAACCCTGCTCCACCAGGACAAAGTTTCCATTTTTTCCTGCCCAGATGAAATTCCACTCGCAGGTGTGGGGTGTTTATTTGTTGGAGAGGGGTAATGAATACTGTAGAAAAGCTCAGTGCTGGAAGGAGGCAGCAGGATGAGGGAGGATTTAGACACAGGATGAAAATTGTAAAACCGGCTTTAATATTGCCATTACTCTTCCAGGGGAGGGAGGGAATATGTTAACAATTTTATAATAGAGGCAAACACAATACAAAATTAAGCCTCTGAGAGATCCCCCTGCCTTTCTTCTCTACTCAGGCTATATTTCTTTTTTTTTTTTAAGTAATAACCAAACTTCCTTCACAAGCCCTCGGTACTTACAGAAAATCAGGACACAAGGGCATCTCAGTTCCTGAGTCATATCCATAATTATATGATTGAAATAGCAAATGTCATCAATAAGGCTGCGCTTGTCTCTTGCGTCACCTCCAAGGGGGATCATTGTCCGGGATAAACTTGTGACCTGGATGTCACTTTTCCCACAGATTAGAGCAGAGCAGTTGGGACTGTGCTTGAAACACACCCTAAAGGTTAATTTTGAACTCATCAACCGGGCTGGAGAGAGCAGAAGCTTCTGAGATGTCAGGTTCCTGAGCATTTTATGAAAATAAGCAGCGAGGCAGAGAAAAGTGTCCTTGGAATGCTTCCAGGGTAGGAAAGGCAGCAGCAGAGCTGTGTTTACTACACAGCACAATCCACCACAGGGATGCTCATTGCTCTGCAGGAAACACTGGTTTTCAGCCCCCTTCTTCGTAAATTTATGTTCTTAGAATCACTGAGACTGCAAAAGAGATCCAAGATCACCAAGTCCCAGCTGTGCCCGATGCCCACCTTGTCCCCAGCCCAGAGCACTGAGTGCCACATCCAGGAATTCCTTGGACACTTCCAGGGTTGGGCACTCCAGGCCATTCCAAGGCCTGGCCACCCTTTCCCTGCAGAAATTCCTCCTGGAGTCCAGGCTGAGCCTCCCCTGGCGCAATTTGAGGCCGTTCTCGTCCTGTCAAACCTTCACCCTGTTACAGACCAAGTAATGGAAGGGTTTGGATCATCCAGGGGGACAGAGGGTTGGGAGAGCTGCTGAAATCCACCTGGAGCTGTTCAGGACATTCAGAAGGAGGTGGGTGCTGAATGTAGGTCCCAGCTCTTACACCAATTACTCAAACTCCCTCATCTCCCTAAGAAATAAAAGTACCTCAGATTACTTAAAACCCCCCACCCCCAAATTTCCCCAGCCTGGGCTCGCTTCATTGTCCCAACAGAGATAAGCAGAGGAAAATCTTTTCTGTTTCAGGTTCTGGGAAGAACAAGAAGCAAACATTAAACAGCAAAAGGGAGCTGGGAGCCAAAGCCATCCTCACACGAGCTCTCACTCCAGCTACAAAGCAGTTTGGCTCAGTGAAGGCAGCCACAGCCAGAAAACTGGGGAATTTTAAAACTCCTGTGTAAACCAGAGCCCTTACAAGGAGAAGTGAGTAAATTATATCATTTTTTACAGAGCTACACTCTTCTAACCCTTTCCCCCCAAATACAGAAGGACTAAGTCTGAACCTGCTTCTCCCCACTCTCTTCTGCTCTTCAGCTCCCAACAAAGCAGAGCTGAGGACTCTCCTCTCCAGCTCAACAACCCAAACAGGTCAAACACCTCTCTTTCCCTACTTTATGACCCTGACCATAAACCTTTAAGGGAAAAAGGTCTGTAACAAAATTAATAACACCTGAACTTAATTTCTGATGCCTCCCATGCTGCACTTAATCTTCCAGCAGGATTTAACTGTTGAATTTTTGGGGTGGGCTAAAAACACCTGCCACAAAACTTGATGTTTTCTCTTTCATATCCAGTTTCCAAGATGGGGCTAAATTTTGAAAGATTTTTTATTTAGTGTACTTATACACACACATAAAGCCAGTGTGTGTGATAGGAAATGCTTGTGGTTATTGTTATCACAAAGATAACTGAAGTATTTAACTGGCTGTAATTAAATACCTGGATGAAAGGTGCAAGAGGACAAAGACTTGAACCAGCTGCATCCTGCACAGAGGAGTTTAATTCCTTTACTCTTAGTCTCAGAAGGAGGAAGGGGAAATGAAACCAAACCCCCAAAATATAACATATTATGAGTCTTAGTGAGAGCTTTTATTCCTCACCCCATCCTCTTCCAGTCAATGGGTGCTGCCATAAATCCGTGGATTCTGGCTGATGAAGTCTTTCCACCTTCATCCCATCTTGCCTGACTTTTACAGCTTTAATAATCATGTCAATATTGCCTTTGCAGTACAATATTTCTGTCCTTCTCCTCAGGTCTGTCCCAAGTTTGCTTAAAGATAAAAGAGGTGATAATTAATTTGTGTGAGAGAAGAGGCAGAGCCTTAAATCCTTTCCTGCTGGAAAGCAAACTGAAGTGTGTGCTTAGCAGTGGTGGTAGCTGAGGGTTTCCTCATATTCCTCCTTTTCCCAGGAGGAAGAAGATGATTTGGAAAAGCCCTTATTACACAGAAGGATCCACTTGGAGTGTTTGAGGACAGGAATTCAACCCCAGGCTGGGAGTTTCCACACTCTTGCAGAGATTCCTTTATCAGAGCTGTTTGTAAACATCAGCTCTAAGCCTCCATTTCCAACACTCAGCAACCAAAAAAGTGTTGCTGTTGGTCACCCAAAATCCAGATTGTTCAATATTTCCCTGCTGGATCATTATCCTTCCACTCTCCATTAAGCACTCCCAGCCCATCAAGGCCAGGCTGTGACCCCCCCAGGAATTCAGTGCCTGTCCAGCCCTTCCTGGGACACCTCCAGGGATGGGCACTCCAAACCTCCCTGGGCAGCTCTTTCCAAGGCCTGACCTCCCTTTCCATCAGGAAATTCCTCCTGATGTCCTCTGTCCTGGTCTCTTGAGTTAAATGTTGGGCCCATCCACACAGACCTTGCCATTTGGGCTGAATTTCCTACAACAGATTTGCCCACAATCCCTCTGGAACTCCTTCTAGCCACAAAAAGAAGTTTCCAGTTTATGTAAGAAGCTGTAGAAAGAAAATATTCAGGTTCTGTGTGGCTGCCATTCTTTTTGCCCCTCACATGTCATCCCCATGGCTCAAAACCTAAATTGCTCATGGAATAACTGCAAGACTCCATGAATTTCCTCCTTGGGAACTGAATGTGATGGGAAACCAACCCAGATTTTGCTCTGTTACCACACTGGTTAAACTTTGCAGTTTGTACAATGACAGTCAGTAATGATGAACGTGGTAGAAGAAGTTTTTGTCTGCTCCTCGTTGAATTAAAAATAATTTTTAGGGTGGATTGTAAAAGATGGATTTAGGATAAATGTGGAACATGACATTCAGTGTATGAAGTGCAGGGCTTCAATCAGTCACAGGGTTTGCTTTAAAGGGTAAAACTCCATTTTCTTGGACTGCAGGGTGGGTACTTGGACTATTCTCATGAGTAAGACAAGACTTGCCTCTCAAAACAAAAGAATTTATCAGATCCAAACCACTTCTTAGAAGATTCTTGAAAGTTTTGAACATGTTAAGAAAGGTATGGTGTAAAATCAGAAAATAACAGTTGTACAGCAGAGAAATACCCAGGGTTTGATCTTTTCTACCCCACTAGGAGAGATCAGCAGTTACTGTTTCTTCCTTGCCATTTTTCAGCATGGGAAAATCCTAATTTTCAGGTTCATACAAGTGTCTGATCAAAACACCTTCCTGACAGAGCCCCCAGGGGTGTCCCCTGTAGGTTTTGCAATCTGTCCTTTGCATTTATCTCTGCTCGCTTTGAGCCACGGCAACCATCACACTTTTGGCTCCAATTGTTCTCAAGATGTTTTAAAATTCAGCCTTTTTAATGAGGAGTGGGCCCAGAGAGAGGCAGAACAAGACGTGTGAGTCATGGGGAACAGCTCCACGAAGGACCCAGAGGAAAGGGAGAACATCACTGCAGGCCAAATGTGTTTCACACATCTCAGGCTCTTGCCCTCCATCCCTTGCCCCGCTCCACATCTCCCTTCCCTGCCTCTCTGCTCCAGGAATTGCATCCTCTTCCTTTGTGGCAAGGGCTGTGGATCTCCTGTCACATTCCCTTTTCACTCCCATTTGGTGGTTTTTATTATTCCTTACCCCTGCTCCATGTCTGAGCTCCACAATCCTCATCCACAATGAGATTTCTTTTCTTTCCATCGCTTCTTCTCAAGACAGGAGTTATGATGTACCCACAGCATCTTTTGTCCAATCTCCAGATCACTGAAAAGGAAAAGCTTGAATTTAAGGAAAATAATAGAATTTTCTGTGAGTTTTTATGGAATATTTGTTTTTTAAACAAACAGCGGCACTCTGTGAATACTTCTGCTGAATCCTGTGGTAGGAACAATTATGGGAATGATGTAGCTCCTCCAGTACTTAACTGGTTTGGAAAATGTTATCTCCTGTCTTCTGGGATACTTCCACACACAAAGAACTTTTTGTGGGATTTTTAACTTGGAATGAAGCAGAGAAGCCAAGTAAACTCCTGAACCTTCCACAGTGGGGCCATGAGGCAGCTCCAGGGGGAATCTAATCAAAAACCTGTCACCTTGCCCGAGCTCTAGGAGGACAGGGGAGATTATTTTATCTGTTCTCAGGAAAGTGCCTATCAACTGATTCCTGATGCCAAGAACATCATGGGGAGGTGCGATCCTAAATCCTCGCTTTTCATTCAAACACGTTTCATTCTAAAGTTGGGGTCTGCAGTTGGGAACCCCTCTGCCCTGCACATGAGATCTTCAAAATTCCAGATTTATCACATGTATTAAATTTTTGAAAATGTCTAAGAGTGGTAGAAGATGAAGCCACTGCAAAGTACAATGATAAAGGCTCCTAAATCATGGAATCCCAGAAGGGTTTGGGTTAGAAGGACCTGAAAGCTCATCCAGTGCCACCCCTGCCATGGCAGGGACACCTTCCACTGTCCCAGGCTGCTCCCAGCCCCAGTGTCCAGCCTGGCCTTGGGCACTGCCAGGGATCCAGGGGCAGCCACAGCTGCTCTGGGCACCCTGTGCCAGGGCCTCCCCTCCCTCCCAGGGAAGGATTTTTTCTTCATAATCCCTGTTGGTATTTTGGGAAATGGTAACTGCTGGCCTTACTGACCCCTCTTCCTCTGAAAGAAAGATGTTCTCTAAGCCATGCCCAGGACAATTCAAGATTTTACAGCTGGCAGACAAGATCACTGAGCCTGGTTGTTTAACTGGACCAGGAGAGCAGAGGGAGTTCAGGGCACTGGTGTGAAGTGCTTTTTTTGGCATGTCTGACTCAGGAGACAGCTCTCCTGAACCAGCCATGGGTCCTGAGGGCCTTTTTGTGGCTGACTCCAGCTCGAGAATACATTCCTTGCAATGGTCAAACTTGAAGGTGATGAAAGCCTAATTTGCTCAGCTGAGTTCCACATCCAAGCGTGTGGGGCACAATTTCCTGGCTAGTTTGAGCTGCAATTAGGTTTTCCTGTTGTTGTTTTGGTTTCCTGAAGCAGGGAGAGCAGTGGGAACCTTGGGTGCACGTCCACCTGAGCCGCAGGAGGACTAATCCTGACAGCAGACATGAAACCACAGCTCCCACAGACCTGCTGGCTTCTCCCTTTTTTTTGCTACACCCCCTGAGCCTCCTTTTCTCCAGGCTGAGCCCCTTTCCCAGCTCCCTCAGCCTCTCCTGGGGCTCCAGCCCCTTCCCAGCTCCGTTCCCTGCCCTGGACACGCTCCAGCCCCTCCAGGGCTCTCCTGCAGGGCCCAGAACTGGGCACAGCCCTCGAGGGGCCTCTCAGTGCCCAGCACAGAGGGACAATCCCTGCCCTGCTCCTGCTGGACACACAATTCCTCCTCCAGCCCAGCTGCCAGTGGCCTCTTGCCCCCCTGGGCACCCCTGGGCTTGTGTCCAGCCCCTGGCACCAGCACCCCCAGGACCTTTCCATCTTTCCAGCCCCAGCCTGGAGCTCCACGGGGCTGTTGTGGCCTCAGCCCATGGATCCAGCCTGTCCAGACCCTCTGCAGAGCCTTCCTGCCTACTCCCACCAGCTGCTTTTCTCCCAGTGGCAGCACAGGTCTCTTGCTCGCTGCTGAGGTGCTGTCAGCTCCTACAGGATTCATGTCACGGATCCTTGACAGGGCAGCACATTTCAGCAGCTTTTCAGGTTGTTTATCACCGATTCTCCTTGCAGGTTTTCTCTGAAATGAGCCTCACGTGGCTTTTGACACTTACAGGAACAGTCACCACTCAGCTGAGAGTCACCTCAAGGCAGGACTGAGGGGTTTGAAATCTGGCATGTCACAGGACTTTGTGAGGCCTTTCACTCAGGCTGGAGTGAATATGGAACATCTTATCAGCACATTGATATCCTACAGCCGAGCTCTTGTGCTGGAGATTGAAATGAAACCCTTTTTCTGGGCTCAGCAGTCTTGAAAAGCCAGGTAAGGCAGAGCAAATGCAAACGAGTAGGTGATTAACAATAATGTTTGTGTTGGGTGTGTCAGAAGAGAACGCAATCAGATGTGTTAGTTCTAATAAGATTATCCTGGTTCTTTTTGATCCTGAGCTCTTGCTGGAAAGACTTGTATTGGAAGGGTCACAAAAGTGGTTTTGTTTTCCTTTTTCTAAAAAATGTCTGTAAAATTTGCAAATGTTGTGTGAGCCCTTATTTACTTAGCAATTATCCTTCAAGAGCAGTGCTTGCTCTCTTGGCCACATTTTTCAATCACTGTAATTCTCTTTTGGGAAGCTTCCCAGACAGAGGGAGATGCAGCCACGGGAAGCCACTGCCACAGCACAAAGCTCTGCTTGCCTCGTGTTTCCTCACTGGGCTGACATTTGAGACCACATCATGGAGCCTGTCCTGAAGAATTGCTGCTGGGGTGTGGCCAGGAAGATCTGGGCTTAAATTGGTGCCCTCAGAAGGGATCTCAGCTCTGTCTGGAGAAGTTTCCTCCTCAGGAAATGGGAAATGTGGGAACCTGCTCCAAGCACTCCTCCCAATCTTGTCTGTGGCCAAATATAAGAAAGATATAAAGTTATTAGGGGGCATCCAAAGGAGGGATATGAGGATGGGGAAGGGTCTGGAAGGGAAGAGGAGCAGCTGAGGGACCTTGGAATGTCCAGCTGGAGGAGACTGAGGGAGACTCCTCAGGGGCTGCAGCTCCTCCTGAGGGGCAGCTCCGGTCTCTGCTCCTGTGACCTGACAGGACCCAGGGAGCGGCTGGAGCTGGGCCAGGGCAGGCTCGGGCTGGAGAGCAGGGAAAGGCTCTTCCCCCAGAGGGTGCTGGCACTGCCCAGGCTCCCCAGGGAATGGGCACGGCCCCGAGGCTGCCAGAGCTCCAGGAGCCTTTGGGCACCGCTGCCAGGGATGCCCAGGCTGGGGCTGGTGGGGGTCTGGGCAGGGCCAGGGCTGGGATCCCTCCCAAATCAGGATATTCCATGATTCCATGATCCCTGTACCCCCATTTCTCCTTGCCAACAGCAAGTGCAACACCTTCTGTGGGTGACTCTCTTTGGGCTGAGCTCCATGGCAATGCAGATCCACTCAAGCAACATCCTTGTTCAGACTTTGCTTTCAGAATACACTTAGTCTATTTTTTTTAGTCTATTTTCCCCCAAAAAAAGTGATTTCAGCATCTGGCACTCCCAGGCCCAAAGTGGATTGTTGTACAGTTGAACTGGAGCAGTGTAATAACAGAGGTTTGAAGTTCAGATTGCTTTCATGGTGTGCCCAGGAGCAAGCCTTGCAACTGTAATTATTGTCAGATAATTTTTCATTTTATTGATTTAAATTTTTCCCCAGTATTGTCAATAAAGGCTTTTTTTTTTTTTTTTTTTCCCCTGGACCACTGGGTGTAAGGCAAAATAACCTGCAGTCTAGTGAAAGGGTAATAATTGAGCAGTGATATACACAGATGTGGCTGGTGGGGTTTCAGGGTTATTTTCTCAGTGGAACCTATGCAATTCCAGAAGTCTGAATTTGTCATTTACTTTTTGTTTCGGGGGTTGCACTATTCAGCCTAACAATATGTAATTTTTACAAACAGAATCTAATAGAAATAACATACTTCTATTAAAAAAAAAACCTCCAAGGTTTAGCAATAACCCCAGACCTCCAGTATTTAAAGATGAATGTAAAGCCTTGGTGCCAGCTACTCAAAAACCATTTAGAGACCAGAAACACGGGATCAGATTCTGCTGCTGTTCCTCTGCACAAGTGGGGTTTTTTTTTTGCCTCAGCTCGAGTTTTTGGAAGCTGATTTTCAATCAGATAAAACTCTGTGAGAAAGAGCAGCAGAGCTGGGCCCTGAGTCACCTGGCACTCAGCAAAAATTGAAAAATACCAGAGGCACCTGAAATTTTCACTGAAGACTGGTGGTCACCAGCAAATAATGATTAAAATAGTGGTAACAGCGAGTCTTGGCTTCACTGGCCTTTTACTACTTGGAGTAAGCAGTCACTTGCCAGATTATTATTATCTTGGCACTGGATGCAAAAAAACCCCGTAGTTTTCCATGTTCCTTAAAGCTGAGTATACATTTATTGAAAGAAAGCATTTATTAAACATATGGGGACAGATTCTCCACAGGCATTAAATAACTTCCCTCCATCTGCCAAGAACTGGTGCTTGTTACCTTTTATTATGCTGAGAACTGCAGGTTGAAAACGGTGGAAAATGGGGGGAAAAAAGGGAAAGAGGTGGAAATGGAGCTTCAATATGAAAAGCCAAACTGGTTTACATCTCCTGATATCAAATAAATTTGAACTCCACGGGGCTGGATTGTCCTCACAGTGGCATCTGTGTTCCAAAGTCATGAGTACAGAGATGTTAAATTGGGAATGACAACCTGGATTAGTGGAAGGTGTCCCTGCCCTTGGCATGGGGGTGGGAAGGAGATGATCTTTAAGGTCCCTTCCAACCCAAACCATTCCATGGTTCTAATACAGGGAGAAAGGAGTACACAATGGAATTGGGATGTAAAAGGTTCAAAATATTAAGAAAACAAAGAGTTTTGTCCCTTTTGTCACAGGACAATTGATACCAAACACTTCCATGGGTTCAAAAAGTAATTGGACAAAATAATGAAAGAAAAAATCATTAAGGTGAATCATTAAGGTAACACTTTAGAGTCAAGAAATCTGTGATGATCAGGTTGTAGAGACAATATTCTGGAAAAGCAATGCTACATCCTCTTCCTCTTTTTATTTATTTCCTAAACCTCAGCTATTGGCAGTGCTGGGACATTGATCTAACCTGACACAATTTTTACATTCGTAGGTAACACACATTTTTTGAGGCAGAGAATGAGAAAAACTCACACAAAAAGACTTCTGTGTATTGAGATAAAGCTTCAGCTGTAAACTCAGTCTAAACCATAACACAGATCTCCCAAATTAGATGTGTTCAGGCTTAGGGTTGGTGTGATCCCATGGCACACAGAATTACTGGCTGTAGGGATATCCTGAATTCAGGCCGATTAAAAGTAAATTGTTTGTGTTATCTGGTAAAACTTTGTCCATTCCACAGATAATATCCTTTAATCCTCAGGAGAGCAGGGCAAAGCCTGAAGCCTTCCTCAGCTCTCCACACCCTGCCTCAGCTACCACCAGAACAAACAGGACTTGTGCCCTCAGGGAAGCATTTTTGAGTTTTTCCAGCAACGATAAACATCAGTGGACAGAGCCATCCTCCTGACTGGATATAGGGTGGAATAAGGGTCAAAAATTAGGATGCTGCAGTGAAAGAGCCCTGCCTGTGTGACAGGGTTCAGGGACACGAGTGAACCTGCCCCACTGGCTGCTGGCACACCTTCCTCAGCTCAGGTAGACACCACCAAACAAAAAATTTTGATGTTGCTTAACGCAACCTTGCCTTAAAACCGAATTCTGTCTGTAATTTGTGCCTCTCTGAGTTTTTGATCAGCATTCACCCGAGTGAAGCTTAGTGTTGTCAACAGTGACGAGGGAATAATGTGACACCACCCAAAATTAAAAGCCTGGCCCGGGACCCGCCCAAGTGAAGGGGAACACCAGTGGCTGCTGAATTCAGGCCTGACAGTTTCCAATCCTTGTTTATTCGTCCCTTTTGTGTCGTTAGAAGAACCCCAGGTAGGTAACTCAGAAAACATCCAGGGACAGACTCTGAAGTCACAGCAAGGTCACACAGATGTCAAAGGAGGCCTGCAGGCTTTTATTACCTCCTTTCTTTTTGGCAATAACTGCTTTTTTAAATGATTCAGCAGCCAGGCACTGCTTTGTCCATCAGCGTCCAGATGGACTCGCTGCTACTGGGCAATCCTGCAGGATGAGTATTCCATAGCAGGTATTAATCCCCAGGAAGAGGAAGGTCTGTGTATGGAAACAGGCTTCTATCCATGTCCTTAATGAGGCTTTAAAGCTCTTGTGAAGAGCCAGAGGGTTCTCAGGGAGAATCCGAGACGGAACACGAGGAAAACTTGACCTTTCCACCTCCATCGTGGGGCTGAGCAGCTGCTGGGATCTTCAGGATGCACCATAGCCCACTGATATGTGCTAGAATGGAGGACAAATAAACCAGAAAGGGCAGGGATTAGAGAGTTTAGATCCAAAAAAGCTCTAAGTGGCCCTTGATAACTCCTGGGAACTATTTATTGATCCCTTCTACTCGCGGCGCATTCCCATTAAATGATTTCATTTCCTTATTTCCCCTAATCACATCACTTGCTTTAGAAGTCTTTTGCTCCCTGAGACCTGGGGCTACGCAGATAACTTCAGTTTCTCATGTGGCTCCACTTTTTATGACATGTGAAAAGTTGATACAGTAAAAAGTAACTCCTCGGAGCCAGCAGGTCTGGAGCTTTCATCACCGGGAATCGCTGCTCCAAGGAAGCTCTGGAGGGGTAATTGCTGGGCTAGGCTCAGTCAGAACAACATAAAGCTTTTTCCATCTCTGGATGGGCACTGATAAACTCCTTGGAAGGCGTGAGTGCCTCTGAAAAGTGTATTGACACCACGGAAATAGGAGTAAGAGATCAGGAATAATAAGATTAATAAGGCAGCGATGCTGTAATGGTTGAATCCTTGAGTCCCTGTAAAAGCTGATGCTGCAAATAATCTCTGCCACAGGAAAACTTGCCCCGTGCTGGGAAAAAGGCATTGGAAACAAGGCCTTCAATTTGTGGACAAAGAAGGGATGCTGTTTGGGGTTTTCCTCTAAAAATAAAGGAAGAAAGGGAAGGCATTAAGGGATATTCAAAGGAAAAGCACCTGCATCTCCCAGTACTTCCCAAATTTAAACCCCCCCATCATTGTGCAGATTTTTGCAAACCAGGCTGCCAGCAGAGTGAATCATTTTCTCCTGTGTGAGTGACACTGAGCCCTCTGGAAGACCTCTGCTCCCACAAGGTTTTGTGCTCTTTGTAGCACAAGTGATTCTCTTGTTGTTTAAAAAAATACTGGTTTTCCACTGCAACTCTCGGTCCTGCTTGTAGGGGTGAGTTCCTGTGGTGGACATGTCTGCTCTGAGTGTTATTTAAGGTTAGTAATAAAACAGATCAGCCCAGACAGGTGTAGGGTGGGATCTGTGGGATTCTGGGATTCTTGCTGCCAAAGGAAGAGGACTGGGTGAGATGCAGGTGCCTGGCACTGCTCTGTGTCGGGGCTCATCCGAGCTGGGCTGAGGGATGTCCTTCCTTTGCTGAAAAAATCCACATTTCCAAAAGCCACCTCATTGTGGAGAGCCAGCATTAACCTCCAGACACTGCTCAATCCTCTTTGAGAGGGTTTAAATGTTGTGTGGCTCTGCTAAGCCCCCTCACAAGGGGAGAATTTTCACCTAAAAAGTCGATTTAGTGGCAGAGCTCCCACTCTGCTCACCTGCAGCAAACCAGGCAGTGGAGGGCACAGAAACCAATTCAACCTTGCCATGCCAAACAAGCTGAGAACAACCTGTGATTGTCTTGATGCCTTAGGTTTTAACTCTTGTATTTTCAAATCCTGAATTGCCCAATGTGTAACTCTGAAGTTTCTGTACCCTGCTGACTTCAGCTCTCTGCTCATAACAAACCTCTCTGGGTTTGCTCTCCAAGGACACCCAGGCTGTCCAGGCCCAAAGCCTCTAAAGGGGGGTGAGCTGAGGGGAAAGTACATCATTAGCTAAAGTTTTAATTGGCGAATTTATGCTGATATGCAAATGGACCAAACCTATAAAGGTGTGGGGAACTCGTGACTCGGGGTCCATCTTGGGGGCCAGTTTGGAGCCCTTGGCTCCCCAGGGTGCACCTTTGAAGGCCTTTCCTATAAATACCGACCTTTATTCCCTTATTCCTGTCCAGTCTCTGTGTCTAGGGAGCCTCTCAAGGCATCAGTTTCAGATGAACAGTTTCTCCTACTCACTGTGTTGCTTTATAATTCCATATATTCAGAAAGGATTCCTTTCCCACCCCTCCTCAGGGAATTCACACACAGCAGCCACTACCTGTAATTTGTCATCTGTTTCAACCCCACGTGCATCAACAGGAAAATTAAATTCCATTTCCTTTCCATTTTAAATATCTCTGAAGGTATTCCCCCATCCAGGACAGCCCTTAAGCAAGAGCTTCACCTCAGGCCCGGGAGTGGTTCTGGGGATGTCAAGTGCTTTCCTGGACAGGGCTGTGATCCATAGCAGATGCACACCTGCACTAAAGAAAAAAAACCCAGCAAATGCACAAAATTAAGGCACCAGGGTACCAGAAAAACGCTTGATTATTTTTGAGGTCCTGCAATTTAGCTCCTGTCTGCAAGGTTGGAAAAAAAACCCACCCAAAACTCTCCAACAAAATGAGGGAAATTAGCTACAGAAAGGCCAGGTTTCAAAAGCACAGAGTTCTCTGAGTCCCTTGGGGGAAATTTTACACAATCCTACTTTCAAAATAATGTTAAGGTTGCAAAATTGAGCAATCATAAAAGTCAGGAAATTTAAAAAGTTAGTACGTGTCTTTCAATGTTAGATCAGCAACAGCAAATATATGTAGTGCGAGGGGTTTGTACTTGCAATTTCTGTGTGAAATTTAAACTTTAAAAGTCTTCTTGTTGACCATTAATATGCAGCATAAATGATATTGGTTATTTAATATCTTGACGAGGCATCTTAATCATGAGAATTTCCTGGCTGTGGAATTCAGAGGGTGAATTCAGAACAAAATCAAATGGCTCTGCTGCATAGCTGAGTTATTTTGGGGTTTTGGTCATCACTGGGAAAGAAAGGGAATTTCACCTGTGTTATAATCACCTCGGAATAACTTTGTGATGCTTATAAAAAGCTGTGATTTATATAGTTAGGGAACTGAGCTAATCTTTTGGGGGTTTTTTGGGAGAACTTCTGTGGTGAAGAGACCACAGCGCTTCCCCCTTGCAGGCAGGGGAACGAAACCTCCCCAAACAAATGTGCTCTACCTGAATTAATACCTTGCCACAAAACCTTTAAACTACAGGGTGATATTTCCAGGCCAGATGTATGAGTTTCTCTGTGTGGTGGTTTAACTTACCATGAAAGCCTAAATGCAGGGTGATGGCAGTGTTTAGATAAGGCAGACGGAGAGCCCAGCTCAGGCTGGGCACTGCAGAAATGCTGAGCCTTATAAATGAGCTGTACTGCGCCCTGGGATTTTCCTGGCTGAGCCTTTCAAACCCCAGGCTAGATTAAATCATCACAGCTGGGGAGAAAATATCAAGAGCTGAATAACTACTTTATGAGAGCTGTAAGAGTGTGAAGGTTTTGAGAAGCTAAATAATTATGGCACTCTCTGAGAGCTGCAGGAAAGATGAATGAGTTTGGGGCCGACAGCGCTGTTTGTGCTGATGTCATTCTGAAAGACAAATGAGAATATCAAAGATGTGGGGAGAATTTCACCCACAGCCAAAGGCACAGCTAGGGGAGCAAATATAGGTGAAAGTGTGGCAGTGAGGAGTCCAGAAACAGCTCAGTTCCGAGGAAAAATGACATTGTGCTGCTTCCAGGGGTTTTTATGTGAGGTTCAAAGCCCCAGGTCTTGTGCAGGAAGCTACAAGCATCCTGAGTTCTGTGTCAGTCAGCTGTGGGCTGGTTTGGTCATGGAACACAGCATGGGAATAAAATGTCTCCCATTAAGGTGTGCAAGTGGGAGGACCTAAAACTTTGTTTAAAATGCCAGAATGGTTTGGGTTGGAAGAGACCTTAAAGTTCATCTCATTTCAACCCCGTGCCATGGGCAGGGACGCCTTCCCCTATCTCAGGTTGCTCCAACCCCTGTCCAGCCTGGCCCTGGACACTTCCAGGGATGGGGTATCCATGAGTGTGTCTCCAGCCCAAAGTTAAGGCAAACACCCAAGGGAGACCTTTGGATCATGTTTGGNCTTCCAGGGATGGGGTATCCACAAGTGTGTCTCCAGCCCAAAGCTATGTTTGATACCATCCCTTCCATCAGACGGACTCTGGGGGAGCTGCTCTCTGCTCACACAGCGAGTTCAAACCTCTTCTCAGAGCTGTCTGAGGACAACGGGGATGTTTGGTCAGTCTGGGGCTGCCAAACCCCTTCCAGAAATGCATTTGGAGCAGCGATGCCAGCTGAGCTCCTGGGGTTTGCCAAACCTGGGTGCCACAGGGGCCACCAATCCCATCTATTCTGGCGTGGTGCAGTTTGTGCAGCACTCACAGCCATATATAAATTCAGGAGGAATTTCCTCATGGAAAAGGTGCCAGGCCTTGGCAGGGGCTGCCCAGGGAGGTTTGGAGTGCCCATCCCTGGAGGTGTCCCAGGAAGGGCTGGAGGTGGCACTCAGTGCTCTGGGCTGGGGACAAGGTGGGCATCGGGCACAGCTGGGACTGATGGGCTGGGAGGGCTTTTCCAGCCTCAGGGATTCTGTGTTTAGGATGAGCTGCTCAGACATTGCCTGCAATTCAGCCTGGGAGAAACACGGGAACCAAAAAAGGCAAAGAAATAAAATAAAAGATGTGAGAGGGCTGCGAATGCCCAGGCAGCTGTGGGATGAAAGTTCATCGGGCCGAGACGGGGGCAGAAGTGAGAGGGGAAGGGTGCCCTGAGTCCATGAGCATGGAAATCATGGGAGACGTCCTGCTGACTCCGGGCAGCTTAGCCTGGATCCAGCAAATGGCCTTGCCTTCCCCTTCCCCCTCTCGTGAGCAGCATGGCAGCCCAGATCCTATTTCAGGGTCTGTGCTGGAGCATTTTTTCTCCCTTAGATCTTTCCACGGGAGAGCTCCGGCCCCTCCCTGTGGGACAGCAACACCCCCGGGGCTGAGCCTGGGGAAGGAGGGTCAGGAGAGGGGCTGAGCTGCCTCTGGAGAGCCACCAGCAGTCCTGGGAGTCAGAGGATGGCTGAGGATGCAGATCCCCAGCAGGCTGTGCCGCCGGCAACACATTAAATTTCCTTTTGGTCTTTGACATAGCAATGGTTGAAATGTTTGGGAGAAGTTTCTGGAAGCACCTGCACCACGGGATAGCACTGACCAAGATTTTGCCATGAGCCAGTTTGACGATCACAGTCCCCTTCTGAGACCAGGCCGTGCCATGGCTGAAGGACCAAAGGCACCTTAAAGCCCAAAACTCACAAAACCCTGCAACAAAGGTGAAGTTAAATTGGGCTGAAAACCATTTTAAGCACTATTAAAGAACATAAATAGCACGAGAGTAGGGAGGAGGAGTGAGCCCAGATGGGACACGGATAATAAACAAGGTAGGATTGCTCTCAATGGATATTGGCAGAGCAGGCTCATGAAGGAGGTAATTTGTTTGGGCTGAGGCAAGGAAATCCAGCTGGGAGAAGGAGCAGGAGGATTTGGTTTGGCTCTTGGGGTGTATTTCTGTGGAGTGTAGCAGACTGTGGAGAAATCTGCCACAGGACATATTGGAAACTCCAAAGCTTGAGTCAGTTAAAAACTGAGTGGGGGGAAAATCACCCCAGAATAATCTGGAGGGAAACACTCGTGGAAGTGGCAGGCTGGGAAAGCACAGAGGTCTCTGGCTATAAATTATAATAACTCAGATAAAACTTGACACAGGGAACGGGGGAACAGAGCTCCAAACTCTGCCTCCCAAGCTCCCAGCATCCAAACCCGTGCTGGTGGAAGCTGGTGAAGCTCCTTTCCCTTCACAGGATGATTTATTCGAGCCCAGAGCCCAGCCAGGGGCTCCTGACCCCGGGGCTGCACCAGCTCCATCATCTGCTGGCGTTCCGGGTAACAAATACCCTGATTTATCCCCGAGGCTCCCTGCAATTTGCCAGCTCTCCCTCGCAGCCAGGAATCCTCCAGGGCACCGAGCCCCCCGCAGGTTGTGCTTTAGCGCAGCCCCAGCCCTCGGTGCAGATGTTGGTGCCCCCCTTCCCCTCTAATCGCAGGGGCTGATAAAAGCCCAGCCCGCGCACAGCCCTGCCCTGGCTCCAGCAGATCATGTTCCACTGCTGGATTTGGCTGTTTCCAGCACGGAGACTTTCTGATCTTGGCTTGGCTGCTTTTATTCTGGAAGGAAAACGGTCCTGGGACATGGAAAAATTGTATTTTTCCTCACATGTACTTCTTTTTTTTTGCAAAGATTTGTTTTCGCTCCAATCCCCACGTGTAAATATTGAGATAAACTCTTACCTTGTTTTTTCCCAGCTTTAAAAAAACTGCTACATGAAGTTTAGAGCAATGGCTTTGTGGTCTCACTGTAAAACATCAGTGATTCAAGCAGCAATGAATTTACCCTCATGTGGAGTTATCTTCACGGAGAAGAAAAGTCAAAAGTATCAAAAAATGTCACCCCATGTTTGGGGTTTGGCCAGTGAAACCAATCACCTGATTTTAATAACACTGAGAATTTCAGAGCACATTGCTTTGTTCCATCAGCCACTGAACTTCTTGTCACGTTTGGTACCCCCTGGAAATGAAATCTGGCAGCTCTGATCTGCCCAGCACTCCTCAGGATCTTTGGGAATGATTCCTTTCCCTGATTACCACCCATCACTCCAGACCAAATGAGGGATGGGCTCTAAAGGAAATAAATGTTGATTTATCGTGTTCATATACAGGATTTCATAGTGTTTGTGTGTTTGCAGACAGATCCAAATAAGGATTATCCAGACAGGTACTGATAACTCTTCCAAAGCCACAGTCAAGTGCAAGAAGAGCCATTTTTGGGGGGTGTTGACTCCTCCAGCAGAGTCCCACAGGTAAACAAACACCTCCAGAATTCAGTAAACCAATTCCAGTCACTTTCTGAACAGAAACCAAGTTTTCTGGTGTGTATTTTAATATTATAAACAAAGGGCAGAATTAAATACTCCCATTGCATGCAGAATATACTTTATAAATGCAGATATAATAAATTACAATATCCTCCTCTATGCTATACCATGGCGGATGTTTATTATCATTCAAAACTAATAACCTTGGCTTCCTTCAGCAAGAAAAAAATGAGATCCTGTGAGCTGCAAGAGCTTTTGTTCACATGCCAACCAAAGAGCTAAATGTGTATATCCCTTCCTCCGACCACATCAATCATTTTATAACCACAGTCAGATAATTTTGCTCTTTCACTCTTTTTTTCCACTCTTTCACTCTTTTTTTTCCACACCACAGATTTGAAGGGAGGACACTGAGAGGCTGAGATAGGGATGTGACAAATAATCCACCCAGCCACCCCAAAAAGCAGGTGGCAGCCCTTGAGGGGGCTGGCAATTAATGCCAGATGTGACATAAAACTCTCCCTAAAGCCACTGGTTTATCTGTGGGACTGGGGGGACAAAACTCTAAAATTTGGGGAATAAAATTAAATGGAGCCAAAATGCAGACCTGATCTTGTTTTCTTCATGGCCTTTCCAGTTTTTCCAGGCCGATTGACTTTTATAAAAATTAAGGGTGAGGATGAAACTTCCAGTTTGCTCCTCTAAGAAAAACCCCAAATAACACACCACAAAAAGCTGCATAATTCCGTGATGGAAACAAAAAGTTTGGTGTCTTTTGAGGAGTATTTCAAAGAGGGATAATTGTAAATCCAGCAGAGATGATGAGTGACTGGTCCCAAGCAGGAACAAGCCGTGAAATGAAGGGCAGCACCCACAGCCAAGACAACCCCAAAAACCTTCCCTGGCTCCCATGAGGAAATTTGGGAAAATACTGAGGTGGTGCAAGGCCAGCTATAAATCCATGGAGCCACACGGGGAAGGTGCTGGAGGCTTCAGGGGTGTGAGGAGGAGTTGAGGCTCCTGCTGCACATCTGGCAGAGGGAGCAGCAGCTGCACTGCCCTGATCCGAGGGGGTGGGAGTAGGTGTGGGATCAGGCTGGGTTACAATGTGCCTTTCGAACTTTTATTGATTTCCTAATCTCCTCTTTCAAAAAGTAAAGAGGGGTGGGAATGAAGAGAAGAATTTTGCTGTGAGTCAGGCAGGCCTTGTTTCCCCCTCAGATCTGCCCACCCTCGCCCACATCCAAGCAGGGAGCTCTTCTTACCAGGCCTTTTTTTTTTTTTTTCCCTGAAAATATTTCAGCAGGAGTGAGCAGTGAGAGGGCCTGGGAAGTTGAAGCAGCAGAATTTAGAGTGCCAGGGTGTGGAACCTCACTCACCTGTCTGGTGGACATGAGCACACCCCAGAGCTCTGATCCTTAAACATTAATTAGTCAAGCTGTGAGAGATTAATCAAATGAAATTAATTTAAAAAGTAAAATCAGTGCATTCTTAAGGGCCTGGCTCTGATGAAGTCCAGCAGATGGTAAGAAGGACATCACATCATTTTGCATTCCCAGTGTGAAAAGGATTTCTGGAATTTCTGAGGGAATTGGTGCACAATTAAAGGGTGCTGAAGGTAAAGCTGAAGTTGGGAAGGGTGAAATACCAAAATTCCTGGGTCAGAATTCATTGGCAGAACCACCTGCAGCCCAGGGAAGGGGCACAGCAGCCACAGTCTGCACGAAAGGAACAACTCAGAGGTCTGGAAAAAGGGGTTGGAAAGAGCAGGAACAAAAGGGTAAGACTGCTACGGGCAGGGAAAGAGTAAAATGAGAAACAATGAAAGAGACAGCAGTAAAACATGCATCTGTTATTTAATCCCGGGTAAATACCCAGATTAGTGACATCAGATTCTGCTGTTTGTTTGGAGCTTACCCTGGAGCCGTGGCTCCCAAGGCAGAGGCAGCTGGGATAGAGCCCATGGATCCAGCCCAAGGATTTATCCCAGACATGGCTGTTCCAGTGCAGCACAGGCATCAGGCAGAACTAAAGTTTGTGAGGAAAATTGTCTTTCCAGCCTGTGTGCTCATAAAAATAAAGCTGGCATGAGCTGGCAGGGCGAGGGAATTCAAAAGTTTCATAAATCGTCACATCATTTCGCAGTCACTCGGTGCTTAGATGGGCCTTGAAGGTCATGAAGGCTAAACATGGACATTGTGTCTCTTTTTTTATTGGTTTTTATCCCAGATGCCATTTTATTTCCCCACAAAGGCTGGCTCTGGTTCACAGAATCCCAGAATTATTAAGGTTGGAAAAAAATTCCAGGATCATAGAGGCCAAGCTGTGCCTGATGCCCACGATGTCCCCAGCCCAGAGCACTGAGTGCCACGTCCAGGAATTCCTTGGACACCTCCAGGGATGGGCACTCCAAACCTCCCTGGGCAGCTCTTTCCAAGGCCTGACCTCCCTTTCCATGAGGAAATTCCTCCTGGTGTCCACCCTGAGCCTCCCCTGGCCCAGGCTGAGGCCGTTCCCTCTCCTCCTGTCCCTGTTCCCTGCTAGAAAATGGTGACTCCCAAGTGAGAAAGCAAAATTTGCTCACTTCCTAAAGAAATATCAACAAACACAACCCATGCAGCAAAAAAATGACTGATTTTTGATTTAATATTAACTGGCTCAGCCCACAAGGAACATCCAAGCCGCTGCTCACCCGATCCCACTGAATATTCCTGAGCTGAGCTGTAAAATGAGACATTTCCACAAGGTTGCTGATGTTCCTGGAGATAAACGTGTGGAGTTCCTGCTGCTTCTGCCACTTGGCAGCGAGGAGGGGAAGGCTGGTGCCCAGCAGTGAAAGTGTTACTGAGCATCAGGGGCAGCTGGAACTGCTGAGGAAGGCACATGGAAAACATGACGCCGAGCGAGCGGGGCTAATTAACACTGGTGCTTAAATTAGAAAGCTTTTAATGGCTAATGTTTAAAAATAACACCTTAATGACGTCTAAAAATAGCTGCTGCCCAGCCCCAGAGTGTTCTGACCTCCGTTACATCGGGGGTCCGTTTCCCAGGACTGGTGGTGTAAATCACATTTTGCTTTGAGGTCCTGCTCTCCCCGGGATCAGCTGCAGAGCCTCGTGCCTGACCTCGGGAGCCTCCTTGCAAATGTGCCAGAGTGACAGGAGCGCTCCTCTGGGTGGTGGGAGATGTGTGGATGTCGTGGGCGGGATGAGGAATTGGAGAGGATGATCTCGGGTCGTGCTCATCTGCTCATCAGGAGGGAGTGGGAGACTCCCAGACCAGGCAAAACCAGGGATGTCAGAGGATTAAGGACGCAGGAGGCCCAAGCTCCATTTCCAGTTCAGTTGCCAATGTCTTGTGTGATGTCTTGAGGTCCCTCATGGCCCTGCTGTGCCCCAGAATCACGTGTAGATCTCCCTGATCCCGGAGGAATATTCCCAGGATAATTTCCCTCAGATGTGTGGCATGCTTGGATTCAGATGCGCCTCACAGGAAACAAATAGCAATAGAAAAAGGGAAAATACTGTTTAATTTTCCTTAGTATGGGAACCAAACCCAAATAACCTGCAAGGCAAACAAACACTGAGGACTTCTCATGGTTGGAACAGAAATAAAATATCTCCAGTAGTGCTGGAGGTAACAATTTGCTCCTTTGTGCTCTGCTTGGCCCTAACTCATGGCCTGTCCTATCTGTGATAGCTGAGAGAAATCTGCAGCCTGACCTCCCCTGGAACGATGATTTCTGATGTAAAACCCTCTGTTTGTCTTGGGATATGCAAATGAGGCAAATTACTTCAGCAGCCACATGAACTTGGGTGTTTTCATTTAAATGTTACATAAAGAGGATCTGAAAGGCCAGGAATTGACAGCAGGAGGAAAAAGCTTTCCTAAAGCCAGGCACACTAAAGGAAAGCTGCTCTTTGGTTTGCTCTTCCCCTCCCAGTCAGAGGGACTTGTTAGCAAATCCAACATCCCATTCCTCCCCATCCTATGTCCACATTCCAAATAAAAGGAATGAGTGGAAGTATAGAGTCCTAAGCCTGTGGTGTTGTCCTGTCCAGGCCATAAAATCCTTGTGCTTTTCCATTTTTCCTGTTATTTTCTCAATGTTCAAGGGATTGTTTTGGGAAGAGATGTCCCATCCTACAAGAAAGATGGAGAGAGACTCTTTCCAAGGGCTGGAGGGCCAGGACACAGGGAATGGCTTCCCAGTGCCAGAGGGCAGGGCTGGGTGGGATATTGGGAAGGAATTGTTCCCTGGGAGAGTGGGCAGGCCCTGGCACAGGGTGCCCAGAGCAGCTGTGGCTGCCCCTGGATCCCTGGCAGTGCCCAAGGCCAGGCTGGACACTAGGGCTGGGAGCAGCCTGGGACAGTGGGAGGTGTCCCTGCCCCTGGGATGGATGACCTTTAATGCCCCTTCCAACCCAAACCTTTCCATGATTCCATGATTTTGCTGTCAGGCAGAGATCAGTGAATGCCACAACCACGGAGACAAACCCTGGCACTGATGCTCACCCCAAGCACTCCAGACTCGTTAGAGACACGTCTGAGATGAGGGGAATGTGGAGCAGCTTTCACTCTGCTCCCTCTGCATCCTTCTGCTGCCCTGATGGCATTGATGGGTTGATCCAGATGGTTTTCCTCCCTTTTCCTGCTCGGGCCAGGTCCTGCAAACGCTTCCACTTTCTCCTCCGAGCAGGAGTTCAGCACGTGCACGGGGCTTGGCAGAACTGGAGCCTAAATTTGTTCCTGTTTCTGAATTCCAAGCTGGATTGTGACGCCAGGGTTATTTTATATATTAAAATATCGTGTTTCTGCCCACACACATGGTGCATGATGTATAACAGAGCTGGCAAGCCAGCCATTGGAAAAGGCCAGTTCATTTGGGATTTATCCAGAAGGAAGAGTTGCCATTCCTTGTTTTTCAGCTTGGATTTATACACCACCAAACTGTGAAGGTGTTGCCCCTCAGAAGTTCCAGGATGTTCACCTGATTCCACATTTCACCCACAACCTGGAATCATGACCTGAAACTCCACAGACACTTATGAAAATTATTCCCCTTTGAGTTGCTTTATTGAAATGCAACCTCAAGAAATACTGGCCAGTCAGGAAAGCGACTTTAATCCAATATTTGTTATCCTCTTCCACAGGTTTTAAATCACTCTTTTTCCTCCCTACTTTGAGCAAATACACCCTTATTGTTTTCCTAGTCCTGCTATGACCTTCTGGGAATGTTTTCATCGTGTAAAGCAACCTGCAGTTCCCTACTTTATAAATCTCCTTCATTCCAAGTGTTAACACTACCTAATTCTCTGCTTTAGAGAGGAAATCATGTTTGTTTTTTTGAAGAGCCTGCTGGGAAGAGGAATATTTGCATTTAAAATATTTTTTTTCCATTTCATAAATTGTCTTGAGTTCTCTTCCCAGCGGGCAGCAGAAGGCTGTTTATATAAGGGAAGAGGGAAGCTTGCTTTCCCATTACTTCCACAAAAACACGATTAACAGCGATAACTATGCTAATTATTGCCCTCACCGCACTTGGAATGCACCTCACTGGCTGGAGAGGCAATGCTTTGGGGTAATAATTAACTCCTTTTTTCCTCAATTACCTTTTATTAGCAGAGCAGGAGGTGTCAGAGTAAAACAGCCGCACATCTTCCAAGAAAAGCTCGTGTTTTCCAAGGGAACCCAAGCGGAGGCGCCTCATTAAGAGAACCGAGCAGGACAAACATTCCCATGGCGAGCTGGGCCTTGGAGCTGCTCGGCTTCTCCCTGAGCCTGCTGGGCCTAATTGGGACGTTAATTGCCACCATCCTGCCGCACTGGTGGCGCTCGGCCCACGTGGGCACCAACATTATCACGGCCGTGTCCTACGTGAGGGGGCTGTGGATGGAGTGCGTGTGGCACAGCACCGGCGTCTACCAGTGCCAGGCGCACCGCTCCCAGCTGGCGCTGCCCGCCGACCTCCGCGCCGCCCGGGCCATGATGGTCCTCTCCTGCCTGCTGGCCGTGCTGGCGGCTGGCGCGGCCGTGGTTGGCATGAGGTGCACGCACTGCGCCGAGGGCAGCCCCGCCAAGGCCTCCATCGCCGGCTCCGGTGGCATCGGCTTCGTGGCGGCCGGGCTGCTCTGCCTGGTCCCGGTCTCGTGGAGCACCAACGACGTGGTGATGGATTTCTACCACCCCACGCTTCCCGCCGGGATGAAGTACGAGATTGGGCAGGCTCTTTATCTGGGGTTTGTCTCCTCAGCCTTGACCATGCTGGGTGGGGCTCTGCTGTGCGCCTCGTGCCTCGACAAGGAGCCGCCTTTCCCGCCACATTCCGGGACAGGACCGCCTCCCTTCTCCGGAGCGCCGAGTGCCTCCAAGGGGAACCACGCTCCTTCCCTGGCATCTGCGTCCCACAGCGGCTACAGACTGAGCGACTACGTGTGAGCTCCCCGGATCTGCCGCGGGAATTCCGCGCGTGGCACCAGAGAACTCAGAACTGGTGTTAAAGGCTTTTATCCCTTTCCTTTCTTCCCGGAGGAGGGAAGGATGTGGACACAGAACCTGCAAAACCTGGAAAATAAAGGCAAAGGAGGCTGAGATATTCCCAAGGCAGCACATCCCTGTCCACCTCCAATCAGGGCTTTGCAGGCAGGTAATTCAAATTTAATTTTGTTAAAAATAATGGTTTGGTTTGGAGTTGGCGCCCTGTGAAGCAGAACTGGCCACAACTCCTTGTTTCTTCCCAAAAAAAGACACAGTTTTCCCTAAAACCTGGAAGTTCTTGGGGATACACAGTGATTTCCAGCACTGATTGCCTGCTTGGTTCCTCATTTCCAAAATTCATGAACGTTTCATCATGACAAGGTATTACTTTTGCTTTGACTTAACTTTTATTGTTTGCTTTTTTACAGTCCCTTGAAATAGGAATTTCAATGGCACCGTGACAGATGCATTTGACAGCCTGTTACAGCCAATATTTGAAGTTATATTACAATGTTTTGACCTGATCAAAATAAAATTTCAGCGCATTTTTGAAATGCATCACAAGGGAAACAAACCCTCTCAGTGGCACAGAATTGGGGTTTTTTACAGATGTCAGGAGTAGAATAAAACCAGACATTTGATATTAAACATATTTTAAAAATTTAAAATAAAAATTCTCAGAATTTGTCCCAGAATGGGCATTTAGATTTTGGGCAGATTTAGCATTCTGCACCATCTGTGCATTATAGAGAGTGGAAAAACAGTTTCCAGAATCCTATTCCCAAATCCCATGTAATCAAATGTGCTCATTTCTTAGGATGAGTGCTGGTATTTTGTGCCTGAAGGTGCATCAGGGTTAGCAAGGATATTTCCATCTCCTCCAGCAATTTTAGGGGAAATTCCATTTGGGGCACAAGTCACCTTCCATGCCAACACTCATGGGCTGTGACCATTGCTTGTCAGGAGTACCAAATCCAGACATTTCCTTCTAAAATCCTCACAAAATTCCATCGTTCCACAATGTATTCAAACAATCAAAAATCAAAATAATGAGCAAAGAAGCCCAGCCCTCTCCATTTCACAGTGAAGTCCCAGGCACACATATTATCATATAAAATTATGACAAAAAAGAGAATCAATGGATTTCTCTTAGACCATAAATTTATAGGTCTCCCACATGCAACATGTAGACCAGCACACTGGAAAAAAAAAATTACTTTCATGATCTGTGAGGCAACAATACTTCATTTGGCAAAAAACCTCTGTTTGCAATTATATTGTCACCTTGTTTCACCTCCAGAGCTGAGAGATTTTCAACATTTCCCCTGGTTCCACCCTGAACCTTCCTTTTTGTGGTTGATCGCTGTCATCTTTTAGTTCATGTTGATTTGAATTGGGACAGAGTGTTTTCAGTATTGATTCAGGGTAATATCATCAAACTTTAAAAAAATAAATGGCATTTCTAAACAATCTGCTGAGACCAATAATAATAATAAAGAGGATCTGGGACCAGACTTCGGTTATTTGTGGTGATAGGACAAGGGCAATGGATATAAACAGAAGCCCTCCGACCAGCACACTGGAATTGGGAAGGAATTGTTCCCTGGGAGGGTGGGCAGGCCCTGGCACAGGGTGCCCAGAGCAGCTGTGGCTGCCCCTGGATCCCTGGCAGTGCCCAAGGCCAGGCTGGACACTGGGGCTGGGAGCAGCCTGGTCTGCATATTCATAGAATTCTAAAATCCTGGAATGGTGTAGGTCNCTGTGTCCTGGCCCTCCAGCCCTTGGAAATTGTCTCTCTCCAGGTTTCCTGCAGCTCCTTCAGGCCCTGCAAGGCCACCCTGAGCTCACCCCAGAGCTTCTCCTCTCCAGGCTGAACAATCCCAGCTCTCCCAGCCTTTCCTCCCAGCAGAGCTGCTCCATCCCTCTGCTCATCCTGGTGCCTCCTCTGGCCTCTCTCCAGCAGCTCCACGTCCTCCCTGTGCTGGGATCCAGGGCTGGATACCATGGGAGGGGGTTGGAACTGGATGATCTTTAAGGCCCCTTCCAAGCCAAATTCTGCGATCACTGACCCTGCAAACATCTCAGTGGCAGACCCTGAGGAGCAGGGAATGGACACAAACTGCACAATGGCTCCTTAGAGAAGATGGAGACAAACTGCTCATAGTCCACGATGGATTTCTGGGATGCCTTTCAGCCCAATGGAGGTGGTCAGTTCCGTGGGCTTTTCCTGTATTTCCATTGTAATGGATCCTGCCAAATGATTGGATATCAACCTGAGCCAGGGCTTTGGGCAGCCATGAATGCTGGAGTGCAATTCCAAGTGAGGAAATGGGCTGTGGGTCATTAGGGGGTTCTTTGCCATATACTGATAAATTCATTCACTTGCCAAGTGCTGGTGTGGTGGGAATACTCCTGTGTAGGGCTGTTGTTACTGCAGCAACTCCCAGCCAGGCAGGATTTGGGACAGGAGTGGGAACAGTTCATAAAGTCCTGGCAAAAATACCTGGAAGTGCTCGGATGTCAATAAGGAGGGAAATGGTTTCTTTCACAGAGCTGGTAACCAGTGGATCTTGCTCCACGTTCAAACCTAAAACTGACATCAACTTCTTTCTTTCTTTCTTTCTCTTTCTTTCTTTTTCTTTCTTTCTTTCTTTCTCTTTCTTTTTCTTTTTCTCTTTCTTTTTTCCTTTCTTTCTTCCTTTCTTCCTTTTCCTTCCTTCCTTTCTCTTTCTTTGTCTCCCTTTCTTTCTTTATGTTTCTCTCTCTTTCTGTCTCTCTCTTTCTATTTCTTTTGTTCTTTCCCTCTTTGATCTACTAAAAGATCTTCTTTGCATGCCTTGCTTTGCTGTACAACACGAGAGAGATGTTCTTTTTCACTTGTTTTCTTAAAAATTATTCATAGACCTTAGTCCCCACATTCCTATTATCCATATTTCCTATTCTTATCACTGAAGGGGCACCTGGACATGTTGATTCCCAGTTTAATTTGGATCATTCTTTCCAGTTCTTCAGCCCATGGCATCAGATTTGTTTAAGCCCTTTACTGACTTTTCCATAAACCCAAACATCTGAATGGGTTTAAAATGCTCTGTGGACAAGAAAGGCAGGACAGACCCAACCTCCCTCCTTTTTCCTGGGGGAAAAGGTGGTTAATTTTATTTTCTGCTTTAAGCAGGAGGAAAACACATTAATTTCATCAGCTCACACTTCAGAGGTGTTTGGTAAGCAAACTGTTAGAAAGTGGAGTGAATAAACAGAGTGAATCAATGCAGAGATTTGACCCATTGAGAGCACATGTGTGGACTTCATAGAGATGTGTGGGTATTTAAAATGCTGGAATTCCAGCTCCATTGACTTCACTGAGGTCACAATTTCACCCATAAGCTCATTATTATTGTCAATACTCCCAAATCTATTAGAGAGCTTTTAACTAAAAGGCCTCCAGAGCAAAGAGAATCAAAGTCAGGGGGATTTTGTCCCCTAAGAGGGATGGGATGGCAAGGGAAGGCTTTTGTTGGCCATTTCACAAAGTGTTTGGTATTGAGCAGAGCAGCTGCAGCCCGTGGGATGTGTGAGGGAGTTCTCCCTTCCACTGGAGTCAAGGACAAGCAATTTTATTTTTAAAATGTCATAATCACTGGTATTGATCACTGGGGCTGCTCTCAAACCCATCCAGGCTCGGGCTATCACCACTATTGCTATCCCTGGTGATTCCAGCCCAATTAGGCTGCCTTGCTAATGAACCTCAGCTGCTTTTCATGGCTCTCTGTGGGAGAAAAGGGCTCTTTGACAGAGAAATTCCAGCCTTCCACCTGCCCTGAGCTGCCTCTTTGTTTTATTTGGTCACATTTTATCATTCCATGGAAAACACGGAGACCAAAAGCCAAGAAGTATCAACAAACCTTGGAAAACAGAGTCAGGACTAAATTGCTTGGGAGAGGTTGTGGCTGCCCCTGGATCCCTGGAAGTGTCCAAGGCCAGGTTGGACAGGGCTTGGAGCAGCCTGGGATAGTGGAATTTTCCCTGCCCATGGCAGGGGAAGGATGATCTTAAAGGTCTCTTCCAACCTGGCTGATGCTGTGAAATACATGGTAAAGATCAGATAAGGCAATACCAGATTTGGGTTTCATCATGACTGCAAAGTTAGGTCATGTTAAACTCCCTCACTGAAAGGAGGTTGAGGAGGAAGAACTTGGAAATTGGGACAGTTCAGTGAAATATTTTCCTTGCCCTGAACACTATGAACTCAGGGAATCAGCTTTGCAATTGTTGATGTTTTCTAGAGTTTTATGGAATTGGTGTTTGCTTCCTCTACAAGGGAAAACCATCAAGTAATTTGCCAGCAGGAGGAAAGTGGGAGCAAGGAAAAGGAATTTCCATCCTCAGTAATATCCAAGTGTTCCTTTAGTGGCCTGAACACGTAACAAACACGGCTCTGCTGGATCCAAACGCCCACATAACTCCTGGCACCGTGAGCTGGCAGATGCCCCACCAGAAATGCCACTCCCTCACCCCTGGGGTGAAGCTCTTGGCAGTTCTCAACTCAAGGGGAAGGATGATTCTGGATCCAGTTTGGAATCTGGATCCCAAACATCCTCGTTTGGGATCTCCTGGCACGTGGTGCTGATCCCGTGTCCAGCAGCACATTCCAAGCACTGGAATACGCAGTGCAACCACCAATCCCTGAACCCCAGTGATGGCACCTCAGGGTCCTCCCACAGCCTAAACTCCTCCTCTCCCACAATCCCAAAGCAATCTGGACTCTTCCAGCTGTAGTTTGGTACCTCCTGGCAGAAATTACATGGCAAACACGAGCAAACTGATCCATAAAACCAGAAATGGGCTGTGAACAGAACTTCTGGAATGTTTCGTTGCTTCCAAGGCCCAAACAGGAGAATGTTGGTCTTTGGAGAAGCTCACACTCCATGGACACAATGCCCTCCCTTCCTCTGGAGGTTTTATGGTCTCTGGGCATCAGCTCCAGCTTTCCCTCTGTGTGACCAGACCTGTAGTAATTTCTGTTGACCCAATCTGCTGCAAGATCTGCTTCTCTTTTCCCAGTCCTAGACAAAGTTCCTCTATTCCTCCTCCAACACATTTTGGAGATGCATTTCGGCCAACTTTGTTGTATTCTTTGTTTTCTCCTTGAGGAGTTCCATCACCTCCTGAGAGGTGTCCCTGCCCGTGGCAGGGGGTTGGAATGAGATGACCTTTAAGGTCCCTTCCAAGCCAAACTATTCTATAATCCCATGATTTAACCTCAGAGCACACTCAGGAGGGATGCAAGGATTGTTGTCCCTCCTTTTTTATGGTGAATACCAAACAAAGAGGAGAGTTCAGTGAATGCTGCCGAGTTCACTGCAGGGGTTTTAAAGAGTGGCCACTGTTCAGCACTAACCAGTGACCCCCAGTCCCTCGTGGATTGGGATGTGGCTGAGCCCTCTCATCCCCCAAACCAGCCTGAGATGCCAGAGGTGACTGGGAGCAGCAGGGGCCAAACACGGAACCTCGGGAGCTGGTCCCAAAGTGCTGCCTGGCATGGGATCCTCAGGGAGAATCACCCTCAAATCCTCAAATCACCCTCAAAGTTCACACCAAGGACTCATGGGCAGCTCAGCTGGGGCACAGCCCCCTGACCCTCCTTCCTAAGTACAGGAGTCACAGAATCCCAGGGTCCCTGAGGCTGGAAAAGCCCTCCCAGCCCATCAGTCCCAGCTGTGCCCAATGCCCACCTTGTCCCCAGCCCAGAGCTCTGAGTGCCACCTCCAGCCCTTCCTGGGACACCTCCAGGGATGGGCACTCCAAACCTCCCTGGGCAGCTCTTCCCAAGGCCTGACCTCCCTTTCCATGAGGAAATTCCTCCTGGTGTCCACCCTGAGCCTCCCCTGGCCCAGGCTGAGGCCGTTCCCTCTGCTCCTGTCCCTGTTCCCTGGAGCAGAGCCCGACCCCCCCGGCTGCCCCCTCCTGTCAGGGAGTTGTGCAGAGCCACAAGGGCCCCCCTGAGCCTCCTTTTCTCCAGGCTGAGCCCCTTTCCCAGCTCCCTCAGCTGCTCCTCACAGGACTGACTCTCCAGAACCTCCACCACCCTCACCAGGAAAGATCCATGTCTGGAACAAGGCAGAGATTTAATCTCCATCCCAGCTCCAGGTTATCTCCAGCAGCTCCATCTCCCCTGTCCAAAGCAAAAGCTCATTTCAGTAGAGGATGAGCTGAATTATCTGCTACATCTGATTCCAACTTCACTGCACTCCAAGGGAGCCAGCTCCCACTCATGTTTCACCTGAAAGCCTCTGGAAAAAGCCACCTCCAGCTCCCTGTGGGTTAATGACAGAATCCCAAAGGATGCAGCCAATAGCTCCTTCCCTATTTAAACACAGTCTGAATTGGGTATTAACTACCTGCTGCGTTTGGCAGCTCTCTTATTCCTAAAATAAATAACTGTATGAAAAGTTATAAACTCGATATTGGACTTTTTCATTAAAAAAAAAAAAGAAAACAACCAAAAAATTAAAGTACTGTCAGGATTTGAGCAGCCTCACTTCTTGCAGTAAATCTGCTTCCACAGCTGTTCCTGCTGTACTGTGTCCTTCAGCCAAGAGTAGCTGCAGTCCAACATTTCCTTCTTAAGTTATTCCTTACCCAGAGCAAAGCCAAGGGAATTTTGGACAGGGCTCGCCTGCTCAAAATTATGAATGTGCTCTTATTAGAGCAGGTTGCATGTTTTCTATTAAACATTCATTCAAATAACAATCCAGCAAAATGTTTGTCAGGATGAGAGTTACTTTGGCTGAAAAGACACATTTTTCTTCCAGTCTCCACCAAAACTCGCCCGTATTTATCACGTCCAGGATCTGAGGGCATTAATGAAGATCTTGCTCGAACTTGGTTGAGCTCCTTCAGCAGTGCCAGATCCTGTTCTCCTGTTTCAGAGTTGCACCAGCTCAGGAATTGCTTGGTTGTCACCAGGGAAAAGCCTTTTACAGGTTCCACTGCGGCTCATAAAGAGGGGAGAAAAAGGAAAAGAGAGGGAAAAATGGGAAAAAAAAAAGGAGGAAAGTGGCATTTTCTCCTCCTGCCTCTCAAAAACCTGCCCACGTTGAGCTGAGAGCCACAGAGGGTCTCGTAAAGTGGTTTGATTTCATGGAATGGTTGGGTTGGAAGTGATGCCTTGAGTGGCTCCCTAAAAACAGAGGCTAAACAGGAATAAGGGAATAAAGGTTGGTATTTATTGGAAAGGCCTTCAAAGGTGCACCCTGGTAGCCAAAGGCTGCATCCAAAAATGGACCCCAAGATGGACCCCGAGTCACGAGTTCCCCACACCTTTATAGGTTTGCTTCATTTGCATATCAGCATAAATTCTCCAATTAAAGCTTCACTTAATGATGTAATTCCCCCGAGCTCACCCCCCTTCTAGGATGTTGGTTTACACATTTTTGGGCCCAGGACAGCCTGGGTGTCCAAGGAGAGCAAACCCAGAGAGGTTTGTTATGAGCAGAGAGCTGAAGTCAGCAGGGTACAGAAACTTCAGAGTCACACACTGGGCAATACAGGATTAAAAAAATATAAAAGTTAAAACCTGAGGCATCAGAAGGGACGTTAAAGTCCCTCCAGTGCCACCCCTGCCATGGCAGGGACACCTTCCCCTGTCCCAGGCTGCTCCAAGCCCCAGTGTCCAGCCTGGCCTTGGACACTGCCAGGGATGGGAAGTCCACAACCTCCCTGGGCAACCTGTGCCTCACCACCCTCATAATAAAGAATTTCCTCCCAAAACCCCACTTAACGTTGCCCTTCCCCAACTTAGGGCCATTCCCCCATGTCCTGTCACTCCATCCCTTGTGAAAAGTCCCTCTCCAAGTCAAACCATGGAAGAAATGTTTCCTTTTAATCCCAGAGAACTTCAGTGTTCCAGCAGAACCCCACACCTTGTTCTGAGCTGAAGCCCAGCTCCAGGAGCTGCTTCGATGAACCGAGTTAAAGATTAGCAATGTTGCCATCATGTGGCTGCTCCCAGCAAGGGCTCGGGCATGAGCCTGAATTTATTAATCAGCAGAGAGCAGATTGCACCTGGATCCTGCTGTGAACGCTCAGAGACAACGTTTAAAGTTGTTACTATTAGAGGATATAATTAAAGAAATTATTTATATCCAGGAACACGGGTACAATGGATAAGGTGATCCCACACCTCTCACTGTGCCCTTTATCCTCAGGGATTTATGGATCATATTTAAAAGCTCGCTCCAAAATTCATCTGGAGTTGTCCAAGCAGAAATTCTAGAAGTGAAAATCCCCTCTTCCTGCAGAAACAAGAGGGAAGAAAAAAGGGTAAGGAATCAGTTTCAATATCCTTCATATTTGACATGGCTTGAAAGTGAAAATTTAATGTTCCAGCTCTTGAGTTACTTTATCCTATGACTGCTAGAATAATTTGTGATTTTATTGTATTTTCTCTTATAATCCCTTCTCTGCAGTATCACACCAAATTCTTCTACACTGACAAGAAAAATCCAAGGAAAGGAATTCCCACAGCTCACATCAGAAAGTTGTGGCTGCCCCTGGATCCCTGGCAATGCCCAAGGCCAGGCTGGACAGGGCTTGGACAACCTGGGACAGTGGAAGGTGTCCCTGCCCATGGCAGGGATGGCACTGGATATTTAAGATCCCTTCCAACCCAAACCATTCCATGATTCTGTGGTTTATTTGGAAAATTTTTTCCCTTCTGGGAAGCTGAGAGTGGATAGAAACAATGGTGAATTTCCCACCCCACCTGCTCCAGGAACAAACACATCCCAAGTCCTGGCAAACTTCTGCAATTTTTTTGGTGGAAAACCCTGTCTGGGCACAAAGTGCAGTTGTTTTATGCCCACCCTTTCCCACTGCACAGGAGTCCCCATTCCAAGGAAAAATTGCCATGAACCCATCCCTGTTCCTGCACTGTCTGCTCAAAATTACACATTTTATCCAGCCAAATATTCCAGCAGGAGCCTGGTTTGGGCTACTCCTGCTTATCCAAGCAAGGAATGCTGATTTGGCTGTTCCTGGCTGTCAATTTTACCTTCCTTTAATAATCCATCCCACACCAGAGATGCAGCTTTTTTATGGATTTAAAATAGATTTAAAATTTAGAATATTGGAGCACCCAGCCAACACCTTCTCTCCCTTCTCCTTGCAGAATAAATCCACACCTTCCTCCCTGCCCTGCGATTTATTTATTTTATTTATTAAGCACATCCAGCTGGTGCAACCCCACTGGTGCCAGGAAAAGGGAAAACAAACCCACCCATGGGCTCCTGGCTTGCAGGAGGAGCACTCAGTGAGATCCAAGGACCATTTTCAGCGAGATCAACTGAACAGGCTGAGATCCCACAGCCATTCCCATTCCAACCTGGCCCCTTTCCACTTCCCTTCTCAAACCACACTTCAAAATTCCTTATTTCAGCTTGGCAGAAATCAAAACAAGAATTCCTGCCCAGCTTATTTATTTATTTTGGTGGCTGAAGGGGGTGGGGGAAGTTTATGCTGAGACAAAACCTGGTATTATTTAGCATCAAAATTTATCATTGTTTTGCTTAAAACTCAGATATTGAGGAGGAAAAATGCACAGAGAAATAATTCCCTTCAAAGTGGAGCTTTCTTGGTTAAACTCTCAGCAAGGAAAACATTTTAAGTGGAAAACACAAACAATTGGAGCACAAACACGAAGATTTGGGGAGTTAAACACCAATAAACCTTACAGAAAAGATGGCAACAACTTAAAAGGCACAAACAGGTTCTTCTCCTTTCAGGAGCACCAGGATCAGGTTTTCCCAGGCACTGGAAGAGCCCCAATTTATGCCCAATTTCCAGACAGAAAGAAATCTGTGAACCTTTTTAATTATTCATGCTCTGAGAGGCAAAATCCTCTCGGGTTGCAGGCCGGGAGGCCTCGGGGCTTTTCCTGGGATTTTTCAGCAGAGGGAATAAGCAGCCGGATCCTCAGCAATATCAATGTCCCTTGGCTGGAAGTTTGGCAGCCACAGGAGGGAAAAGTGCTCCCAGTTTGCCCATTCCAGCTTTTCTGCTGGAGCTGGAGCACCTGCAGGGAGACTCCGAGGTGAGGGATGCATGGAAAGGCTTCTCCGAGAGGGATGGGGAAGGAGGAGGAGCGGCCTCGGCACCCCCAGCCCCATCTCTGTGCCAGCTCCCCTTGGAAGGGGAATGGCAGCATCCCAAAATCCCACACCTGAGGAACAACAGAGCTGCTGTGTGGAGCTGGGGCTGCTCGGGGAGAGGGGTAATCGGGACCGAATGTAGGGATTTTGGTTTGGGATTATTGGCAAAAGTGCTGCCAAGCGAGGGCTGAGAGATCTCCCAAGCAGGAACGTCTGGAATGAGCAGGGAAAATACCTGGGGAAGCACAGAGGGGTTTGGGACGGGAGAGTCCTTAAAAATCATCCAAATCCAACCCCCTGGGACACCTTCCACTGTCCCAGTGTGCTGGTTTGAGTGGAATTTGGAGGAGAATATCCTCTGATAGAGGCAAAATATAACCGCCCCTCCCACAACCAGGTTCGGGGGAAAAAAATTTTTTCCTCGGAGGAAAGTGAAGGAAAAAAACCTATTTATTTAACGAACACACAGGAAAAGGATAATAATGCAAAATAATAAAATCTCTCTCTGTGGAGAGAAAGCTGGGAAGATTTTAGAGTCCTTGTGTGGGTGTGGCCTCTCTTCTTATCAGATCTGGGTCGGCCTGGGCCCACCCTGGGCCTTGGTGGAAATTTCTCCTGGTGTGTTCTGGTATTGTTGAACAGTCCAGAGGAGAAGAAGAAGGAAAAAACCCAAAGTCCCAGGAAAAAAAAGTTTAACTCTCCGTCTCTTTCTCTCGAGAAAAGGAGCCAAGAGCTGGGAAAAGCCGGAAGGGGTTTCCCTCCGCTCCTCTCCCCTCAGCAGCAGCACCAGAGAGCGACAGCAGCGTCCTGGGAGCACAGAACTGCTCTGGAAAAGTTCCTCTGCTTTTTCCTCTCACACCCAGTTTTAAAGGCACAGAAAGGCACAGGATTAATTTTCTGGGCATAGAGTGCAATAGGGGATACACGTAATAAAGTCACTCCAGGCTGCTCCCAGCCCCAATGTCCAGCCTGGCCTTGGGCACTGCCAGGGATCCAGGGGCAGCCACAGCTGCTCTGGGCACCCTGTGCCAGGGCCTGCCCACCCTGCCAGGGAACAATTCCCTCCCAATATCCCATCCAACCCTACTCTCTGTCATTTTGAAGCCATTCCCTGTGTTCTGTCACTGCCTCACGTTTCTCATCACCTCCTCCAGGCACTCAATGCTCTTCCCTTGGTGGAGTTTTCTCCAAAATCCCAAATCCATGCCAGTCTCTCCATAAAGACTGCCAGGGATTGTTCCCACAGCCAGAGGTTCTGCTGGATGTGCAATCCTGGGAATGTGTCACCTCAGCCCATGCCCATGGCTAATCCAAAGCCCATTGTTTGCAGACTCTGGAGTGCCAGTTCCTCCTGGAAAAACCTTTAGATTCCCTGAGTGAAGCAGGAGAGGCCGTGCTCTGTTCACCTCATGACTGAAGTCAGCCTGCGGTGTTTTCCTCCTGGAAGAATTCTTTCCTATAGAACCCTATTTTCTTCCTCACCACGTGGAAAGAAGCCAGAAATAATCAGTTTGTGGAACAACAACAACAAAAAAAAAGATGATGAAAAATGTCTTGAAGGATGGAAGTGTGAAGGAGAGGGGAGGTTCTGCTCAGTTCGCTTTGCTTTAGGGAGCGCTGTCACCTGCTGGCAGGAGAGTGAGAAACTCAGAGCTTTGTGGCAAGGAAAGAGCTTTCCCATCCCAGATGGAAAAACAAAACCACAAAAAACTCCCAGCCAAAACCCAGCCTGGAAAATGAGGCGTTCTTGGGTAAGAGGGATCCTCACTGGGCTGAGTCCTGCACAGGAATTCCCAAACTCCCTCTCAGCTTCCCTCCCATCCACTCATCTTCCTCACAGGCCAGCTTTGTCTCCTCCTCCAGCCTCTCTCCACATCCCAGCTCCAATTAATCCATCCCTGTCCCTTTTCCTCCCCCAGCCACCTCCATTTCCATGGACTCCCTCCTCCTTTTCAACAATTTCCCACTTCCACGTGGCCAGAGAAAATCAGGAGCTCTCCCTGGGCAGGAGCATCTCACACGTGCCTGACTTCCAGGATTTCCATTTTTCAGTGCACGGGGAGCACTTAAGAGATTTGGGACTGCCAAAAATTGTCCCACGGAGAGGCCCCTCGAGGGTCCAGTTTAGATTGGATATTAGGGAAAAAGTTCTTCCTGGCAAAGGAAGGATGGCCAGGGAATGGTGGAATCACATCCCTGATGTCATTTGATTCCTGACACTTTGTTGTCACATAATTCATCTGCCTCTTCTTCAGGGTCCTGCAGCTGCCAGAGCAGAAAACACACAGAGTTCCCTGAAAATCCTCTTCTTCTTGCTTAATTCTATGGTCTTTATGCTCTTTATTTGACAACAAAGTTCATATAAACACAGGGAATGTGCATAGAAAATACAGAGTCTGTTTGGAATCCATGGGCAAGGATCAAGCAGATTGTGACCAAAAGGCAGTGGTTAATTAATGACAAGATAAATTAATATTGACAGCTGGGTAGCAGCAAAATTTAACATCAACAGCACAGGAGCACAAGGTCTGGCTGTCTAAAAATGAACCATTATTACACAGCAAAAAGTCTGTTCAGGAGCAAGACAATCATGAGTCCTCACCCAGCTAAAAAGTTACAAGATCTGCTTGAAACCCATCTGAAAAATTACAAAATCCACTTGAAACCCAACTGAAAAATTGCAAAATCTATTTGAAACCCACCTAAAAAATTGCAAAGTCTATTTGAGACCCACCTAAAAAAAATCAAATTCTATTTGAAACCCATCTGAAAAATTCCAAAATCCACTTGAAATCCAGTTAAAAAATTGCAAATTCTATTGAAATCCATATAAAAAATTGCAAAATCCACTTGAAACCCACCTAAAAAATTGCAAAATCCTATTTGAAACCCACCTAAAAAAATTCAAATTCTATTTGAAACCCCTGGTGCAGCTACCTACAAACCCCTGTGGAACAAGGCCTGCCCAGTCCAGTGGCTCACAGAAATATTTGGATTTCAAGGTGGGATGTCCACATGTTTTTGGTGAGGAGCAAGAGATCATCATGATTTTAACGAGCAGAAACTCAACCATGGAAAAGTGGGTTTTGAGGGAGAGTTTGCACTGGAAATGATCCACAGGGCTCCCCTATCCCACAGGAGGATGCTGAAGACATCCATGGAAAAGCTGGAGCTGCCTGTGGCATTTCAGGATTTTCACTTTGCATCTCCCAGCTGAGAAATTCTCTCAAGGCATGGACTAATTTTCCTCAGTCGACTATAAAATGTAATTCTAGAAGGAATAGAAACAATTTTTTTCCAGAGAATGGGTAGATATAAAAACAAGAATGCAGAATTAGGACACAAATATAATTTTTTAAAAGATCTATGAGCAAGCCAGAGAAATAAATGTAAGAATTCACTCTTTATAATTCTTCACTAGAAGAAAACTCAGGTTTAAATAAGTCTAACGATGATCCATCCTCATCACAGTGAGAAAACAAAGATCCCATCAAGCTTCCTACAACTTTTTGATTATTAATTGTTGGAATTTAATTGTAGGCAAGAGTTCATTTGCCTGAAGGACTGACAGAGGTGTTTGTTAATATTTCCTCCCTGTGAGACTTTTGTGAGTCACTTCTGGAACATTTGTATTTCTGCTTTTAAAAAGTATTAAATGCTAAAAAGAAATGTTAGAAGTTTCCCATCCACTGGATTGTGTTTTATTGGCTAAGAGAGTTATTGGGGAAAAAGGAAAAGGGGAAATTTCAATGTACACACTCAAATCCTGCTGCCTCAGGAAAATCTCACACCTGCATTTCTTTTTTGAGTCCAGAAATTGAACAAGTGAGAGCTTTCTGCTGTTTCATTCTTACAGCAGCTCTTCAGAGAGTTTCTTCCCTTGGCTTTCTTGTTTCTTGCAGTTAAATCTTCTCCTTTCTGCTTCCACATCTCAGTCCTGATCTTTGCTGCTGCATTCAGAGTGAATCAGCTCCACTCCTCAGCTGCTGGGAGCATTATCTGACACAGTGCTGAAGAAATCAACCAAAATGCTGGAATGACACAATTTCCTCTTTTTTTAGGTCTTGAACCACATCAAATCTCATGGATGCATTCCATTCTTTCTGCCAGACAGGTTACTGGAAGACATAATGCTTTCTAAACGTGGATTTGGGGACTCTGATGCAGACTCACAGCTTACTGGATGGATTTTTAATCCCCAGACTTCCCTGATTTCCTTATTCCTGAAGTCACTTCCCAACTATTTCCCCTGCTGCAGAACCCCATTCTTGAGTTCTACATCAAATATGCACAGGGACCTTGAATTGGGAGTTGAGGGTTGAACTTTTGCAAAAAGAAATGCACTCAGACGTGGCTGCTGTGACTTCAGGCTGTGAGGAGTCTGCTCAGCCTTTATTTGTTGGGATCACAGCTGCTTTGGTCTCCAGCAGCTGCAGGAAGGGACAATTCCTCAGTCCTGGGACGTTTTGGTGCTGGGGGAGTCTGGAGGCTCTCATCAGATGGCAATGGCCTCTCTGGAAGAAGCAGACAGGAAAATCATTTAAAATTAGTAAATCCAGATTAAAAAAAACCCCCACCCTGGTCTGAGAGAGTCCAGCACCTGACACAATGATGTGGTAGAAGTACAAGTGTCTTTAAAAGCTGGAGAACATCACATCCATGAATTTATCCTTGGTTTCACTGCTATAAAACTGTAGGGACAGTCCCAACCAGCTGCCCCAGAGCAGTGAGAAAACATTTCATAAAAGCCCCTTTCAAACACATCGAAACAATGAAGAAGCTTTAAAAATTGCAATTAGGGTGAGGATTATTTTGTATTATAAATCTATATTGGAAAAAAACTGACTGGGAGAAGATTTAGCTGGATATTAAGAGCCACAAAAACTCACCATGTTCCTGTTCTGGGGAAGGAGGGACAGGAGCTGGGTCTGGATATGCAGAGGCTGGGGTATCTGGCTTCAAGGAAATCAAGTTTATTCTCCTTTAAAAGAGCAGAAACAGTTAAATTGCTTTGTAGATATAATTTCCATGAGTATTTCCCTTCAAAATTTAATTCATCTAGAATCAACTAACTGCAAAGGTAGTTCAGATATATTTTACTGCACATTTTTCCTTCTTTTTTTAAGCTGAATGGAGCATTATCCACTTCCAACCCCTCTGCCATGGTCAGGGCCACCTTCCACTGGAGCAGGGTGCTCAGAGCCCTGATACAATCAATACCTGGATTATTGGCAATTTCTAAAAAATTAGATCTTTTAGGAAGTCACTTAATGTTTTTAAGTTCCACACTGAGGGCCTGTCTAGACTTGCACTCTTCACTTTTTAAAATATTCTTTGGCAGAAGGGTCTTTAAATAATTCATGGCAGCTGAAGGCTTCAGGTACCATTTTTGTACAGAAAACTGAACCTGAAGACAGAAACACAGAATATTCTGAGCTGGAGTGGACCCACAAGGATCAAAGTCCAACTCCTGGCTAAGCCAGACACCTTCTGTTGTGAAGGCTCAGGTGAATTTGCTGCCTCACATTTCAGGCAGAAACCTAACAGCTCCACATTTAGGAGACATTTTGACCTTTCATTTGCAGTACAACAAAAATCCCCCCATCGAGACAGCTCCCAGCCAGAGCCAGGGTTGGGAATTTGAGTGCAAAGCTCAGCCTTGAAACGCAGCACAAGCACAGCTTGTCCTGGCCCCTGCCTTTACGACTGGAAGTGGCACCACAAATCTCACCTGGGTGTTTTGAAACAGGACTGCAGAGTGGTGAGGGTGACCCTCCTGGGCTGGGGGCCTTTGCTGCTCTGGGTGGCTCCCTGGCTGCTCCTCCTCTCCTCTGAGGATGGCACTGGGATGGTTTTGATGCCAACAGGGGTGGAAGGCAGGTCCTTGCCAGCAGTGCTGGGGGGTCGAGGTGGGACGGGGGGATCCCTGCTGGGAGGGGTCCCCTCTGCCAGCCTGGAGCCTGGGGAAATCACTTTGTGGGACTGGCTCTTCTTGGCTTTCTTGTCTGCTGCACCAGGAGTCCTGACATGGATCTGGGGCTTGTCCTTCAGGGGCACTCCCAGCTCCTCCTTGTCAAAGGTGACAAACGAGCAGTACCCGTCCGTGGAGGAAATGGCCAGGAAGGATCCGTCGCTGGACCTGGTTGGGATTTATTTTTTTCCATTAAAGGCCAAGATTTTACTTCAACCCTCACCCAACTGATTAAGAGCCGTAATTCTCTAATTTGCAGAGCAAAAAGGGGTGGATTGCTGCTCAGACACTGATGAGTGACAGCATGTGTGTCATAAATGAAATATAAACCCAAGGTGCTGCACAGAACCTGGACATGGAAAAAGGACATTTTCCCCACAAAAAATCTTAGGAATACAATTCCTTACCATGAAATGTCGCTCAGGGTGTGGTAATGGATGTTGGAGACATAACCAAAGGGGAAGGACTGCTCAGTGTCATAAAAAAGCACAGAATCTTCTGAGGCAACAGCAAACACCAACCGATAGGGCAGGTTAAACAGGGCAGGGGGGGATTTGGGACTGATTTCATCTGCAAAGAAAGGAACAGTGAGAATTCTCTTGTATTTACTGCAAGATAGTGACTGCACTTAGCCATTCATTTAAATAAAATTACATTATTGATCAGTATAGAGATAAACACTGAGAAGGCACAACTTGTGTAAAATGTAAAATGTAAAATTTAACATTTCTGTTGTCTGAAATTTACTTTATTTTCTTAGTTGAAGAAAAATTGGCAGCTTTCTCCCTCTGGGTTGCTGCTGTTTTGTTTTGCAAAGTTTGCCCTGTATTTTCCAGCTGAAATTTTTCAGTGTATTTAGATGAACTTTAATAATAAAGTGTCCCTTTAGAGGAGCTACAGTGACAACTGCAGACCCTCATCTCCTTCCTTTGCAGCACGATGGATCTAAAATTCTGATGGAAAGAGAACAGGTAAATCCTGTAAGGAATACTCCAAATTTAACCTTTAAAGAAAGGAGCCAAGCTCTGCCTTTTCACCAGAGTAATGTCAGTCTTGTTAAAATATAAACACTCCTGGACCCACAATAAGGCTGGATTTCAGCCCCCAGATAAATTCTTGTGCAACCTCACACAGTCCTGTCCTCAGCTCAGAATTCCTGTTCTGCCCAGTAACACCAGCACTGCTTCCTTGAATAAACACCAGTGGTTGCTGCAAACTGTTCCAACTCCCTGTGATGTGGGCAGTTGAGACTAACAGGAATTATTTCACTGCATTGCTCCTCTGGTGCTAAACCAGGTTATTTATTTTGAACACAAAATGGTTAACAGTTCAAGAAAAATATTTAACAGTGTTTCAGCAGCCTGACAGGCCAAGGAACAACATTTATCCACTTTACCAAAAGCTACTCACGAGGGACTCAGGGTCTCAGAATCAGGAAACAGCTTCTAAGATGTGGTACAGCACTGTCTTAGAGGAATGCTAAAAGGCTGGGGCATAAAATAGTGACCAGCCACGTCTTTTCCCAGGCTGGCTGGGAGTTCCCACTCCCTGAAGCCTCCCAGTACCTTTAGCAGATGCTCCCCTCAGCTCAAAGTAGACAGGACAGCAGCGAACAGCCAGAGTTCCCTTGCCAGGACAGGGCAGGTGACCCACGGGCCTTCAGAGAGAACCAGGAGTTCAGAAAACAGACTTGGCACTATTTGAATTATTTATTTTTTAATAAAAACAGATTTTTATGTCGCTAATCCCTACCTTTTAAGATTGTTTCTGGAGAAAACATAGGTGGTGTTTGTAACGTTCTCTCCTGATTCCACACAGCCAGCTGCAAAAACAAAGGTTCCAGCATTACTCATCACCTCAGAGAGCTCCTGAGCACACACCTTGTGTCCATAAACATTCTAATTCCCGGGAATTAGCCTTGTCCATAAACATTCTAGTTCCCAGGAATTAGGCTTGTCAGTTGGGTAAAAGCTCTGCAACCCGAATACAAGTTAAAAAGGCATCCCAAATATTTATTTAGTGCTGGCTTTGTTTCTCTTATACACTTCCCTCCTCACAGCTGCTTTTTGATGTTGCCAGACATCAATAAAAGCAGGGCTTGGACAGGCACACACTGATCCCTCCTTGAAGGGTTGTTTTTACTCTGAATGCAGAATGTTCCGAGGGAAGGACCCAAACAAAGAGGGACCAGTCAAAAGAAACCACTCCTTATCCTTCATTTCTATTTGAAGAGTTCTGGTGTTGCAATTTATTCAGCAAAATGCCACAAATATCACTTTTATCACAGGAGAAGGTTGGTGTTGTGGATTGCTAATGGAGAGTATTGTGGAGTTATAAGGGAGAATGAGGAATGGCTTAATTAGGATAAATCAGCATCTCTGAGATGCTGGAAATGTTGAAGAACATTGAAACAAGGACATAAATAAAGATTGAGGGAGCTGGGGAAGGGGCTCAGCCTGGAGAAAAGGAGGCTCAGGGGGGGCACCAGGAGGAATTTCCTCATGGAAAGGGAGGTCAGGCCTTGGGAAGAGCTGCCCAGGGAGGTTTGGAGTGCCCATCCCTGGAGGTGTCCCAGGAAGGGCTGGAGGTGGCCCTCAGAGCTCTGGGCTGGGGACAAGGTGGGCCTCGGGCACAAGCTGCACTCCATGACCTTGGGAATCTTTTCCAACCTCAGTGACACCGCCAAGCCACAGGAGATGCTCCCATACCTGGAGTGAGCAGATAGGAGCCATCGGGAGTGAAGCTGAGCCTGCGGAAAAACGACTTCATGCTGTCATCGTGAAACATCCGAAAGCTCCTCGCCTGCAACACGGAAAACAGGATTGTGGGAAGGGCCAGGAATGTGCCAGCTGCAATCCCAGCGAGACAAAACATCCACTTGGACAATCCAGCCTGACGGAACTTTTCAAATAAAACGTTTTTAAAAGCCATGGCTCCTTCAACCTCGCTATAAATTCTTCACAGCTAAGAAAAATAGTCCTTGATCCCCCTTCAGCTGCAAAGCAAAACACTCCCAGAGCTGTCACCTTCAACCAGCCATCAAAAAATAGTCATAACCTGGAGAACAACATTATTTAACACCCAGTGCTCCTCAGGCATTTCATTCTAGCCCCAGGATTAGAGGTTGACAGAGAACGTCTCTCATGGCAAAGTGCCTGCTCTCAGGCCTGTTCTTCAGTGTCTATAAAACTCTTACAAATGTTTTCCCCAAAAAAGAAGAGGAATGAATAGAAGGAATGAATAAAGTTACAGCCAGCTTGGAGGTGTTATTTTACTATCACATAGAACTGGTTGGGAGGAAAAAAAAAGCTCTTTGTTTTCCCTCTTAGGGTTAGAATTTCCTAAACTATCCCTAATTAATATTTTTTTAAAAACCTAACTACCCTCTTGAAAATTCCAGGCTGTTAACTTTAAAATATTATTGCTATGTCACATCCATTAATAAACTCACAGCTACTGCCAGGTATGTTTGAAGTTTTTCCTGTTAAGAACTATTTTTTTCCACACTATTTTTAACATTTACAACTAAGGGATTGTGTTACTGCTTTAATCAGCAAGAAATTTTGGGGTTGTATTTTTGGGGTGATGACGGTGGGACTGGATGAGCGTGAAGGTCTCTTCCAACATTGATGATTCTGGGAGATAGGAATTATCTGAATGGGAAATATTTGATCCTTTGGTTTCATGGAACACAAAGCTCATCTAAAACAGCACCCAGCAGAACCAGTACCTCTCCTTCAGCCCCTGATCCCGATGGCATCTTGGTGACATTGAAGGCCACTCGCTTGGTTTGGGTGTTGTAAACTCGCAGGACCCTGTGGGGGAGAGCAGAGTCAGCCAGCAGGGAATCATGGAATGCTTGGGTGGGAAGGGACATCAGAGATCAGCCAGGTCCTTGGGCAGGGACACCTTCCCCTGTCCCAGGCTGCTCCCAGCCCCAGTGTCCAGCCTGGCCTTGGGCACTGCCAGGGATCCAGGGGCAGCCACAGCTGCTCTGGGCACCCTGTGCCAGGGCCTGCCCACCCTCCCAGGGAACAATTCCTTCCCAAGATCCCACCCAGCCCTGCCCTCTGGCACTGGGAAGCCATTCCCTGTGTCCTGGCCCTCCAGCCCTTGGAAATTGTCTCTCTCCAGGTTTCCTGCAGCTCCTTCAGGCCCTGCAAGGCCACCCTGAGCTCACCCCAGAGCTTCTCCTCTCCAGGCTGAACAATCCCAGCTCTTCCAGCCTTTCCTTTTACCCCAAGTTTCCCAAAATGCCCCAGGACCTCCCTTCCCAGTCAGCACCATGAAATATAAATCTGCACCACCAAATAACCAGTAATTAAAATTCTCCTCACAAGACACCACCAGAGGGATGTGTTTTGATGACTGAAGAACCAGTGAACCCCTGGCAATGCTTGGACTCCATAAGATTTGGGAAGTTCCAGCATATGGATTTATGGAGAAATGAGGGAATTAGGAAACAGGGAACTGCCAGGGTGTTCCTACCTGCACTGTAGGTTCCTGAAGAGTGCTAACTCACCTTAAAAACAATTAACTACATCTCCATCAGTCGTATCATCATGGAATGGTTTGGGCTGGCAGGGACCTTAAAGATCATTTCATTCCAGCCCCTGCCTTGGGCAGGGACTATCCCACTATTCCACTATCCCAGGCTGCTCCATCCCCAAGGAGGAATTTATCAGCTCATTAACATGAGCATGCAGCACTCTCTTAAGCTGCAACTGCTATCAGTAATAATCAATAACATGAAAACTTAATTCCTAAAGAAAAATTCCTACAAAAGGTTATTTGCCGTTAAGAGAGACTTCAGGAATTATTTGCCACAAGCAGAAAAAAATTAACTAAAGTATCATTTCACTTCCATATCAACCTGCTTACAGAACAAATTGAATAAAATAAAAACCCATATTTATCTGGCATATTTCCTTTTAATTCATCCACCTGGAAAAAGGAATATTCAGGAAAAACCAGACCAACAGCTCACCTGTCACAACTCAGGGTTGCAATATACTGGCCTAGAGGATCCCAGGTTACTCCTTGGACATAACTCTTGTGCTCATTAAATATTGAAACTTTCTGTCCTGAAATTACAAACAGATCATAAATTCAAACATCTTTCCACATATTGCAGAAATAAGACAAAAAAATGCTTCAAAACATAGAGAAATAATTTTTTAAAGATAAAAGTGTTCATTGGATGGTGGCTGATAAGAGTATCAGAAAAAGTTGCTTTTCAAGTGCCGGTGTAAGGTTTGTTCACGACAAACTTAATCATTAATTAGAATTAATATTAGATTAATATTAGAACTCAGATAAGCAAAGGCAGGAGCTCTCTGACCCCAGTGATGTTCCACAAATGAAGGTCTCAGAACCAAAACATTGATGAAACAAAGTTACAGAGAACTTTAGAAATACTTTGTTGAATACTGGTCACAGGTGGGATTTTTTTCCTATTATTTAAGTGTTGCTTTCTTGCAAACAAATCCCAGCAGCTGAGAAGTTTCAAAGAAAATAAACAGCTTTTCAAAAGGATGACACAAACAGAGCTGAGGCCATGCTGCACAACACCAAAAAGTAGAGTAAGGAATATCAAAGATGTTTGTGCAAGAGTTTGGGGGGGAAAAAATATGTGAAGTTAATTTCCTAAATACTCCAAGGTGAACAGATGCCTCAAGTGTAAATTTTGTTGGCCTGAGAATATTTTATATCTATTTATAGCAGGGCCTCATAAGCCCAGAAAATCACACAAAAAACCAATCACAAAAAATTATGTTTCCCATTTTTTGGGGGAAATGCCATGTGGCACTTCAGCAGGTCTGGAATTCCAAGGGATATCTGCAGCATTTACCTTTATTGACATCCCACATGATTGCTGTGTTATCTACAGAAGCAGATGCCATGTAATTTCCATCTGAGGTCCAACAAATATCATACACATCTTCCAAGTGGCCTCTGGAAGGCAGGAGAAACCAATTATTAATATGAAAATTAAAAGCTATGTGTAAATATGAGTTTTAAGAATTTTTAGGTTAATAAAAAAAAATCAGATGCAAATAAAGGCTCCTGCTGGTGATTCAAGCACTTCTGAAACTCTTCTCACATCAACCTCAGCAGCTGCCAGGAACTGCTCCTTCAGCTAAAAAGCATTGCCCCTTGTCCTGTCACCATCCTATTATTTAAAATAATAGTATTTTATCCCTCCTTTTTTCTGTATCCCATTAACAGGAAGTTAAAAGGATAAAAGAGCAAGCAAGTTGTAGGGAGCACTGAAGTTCTACACAGACTGAAGACTGTACCACGTGATAAAAGCCACTGGCGAAACAAAAACACTGAAAAGAAAACCAAACTCATCAAATAATAAATTACCTTAAAGTTTTGATGACTGCCCAGTTCTCCTTGTTGAGCTGAGCTTCGTCTTCATCCTGAAAAACCAACGGCTCCAACTCTTTGCTGTCATTCAGCTTCCACAGCAAAATGACAGCGTCTGTAGAAGAAACCAGAGGAAGCTGCTTTATTTCCCACTCTTTTTTGTTCATGCAAAACGTAATGCAGGTGGATTTCATTCAGTTTAACTTCAAAATTATCTGGGATGAGACAGAGGAGAAGCAGCTCTCACCATCCCCTCCGGAGGCCAGGATGTCCCCGCCGGGCGAGAAGCGCACGACGTTCACGGCCTTGGTGTGGCGCGCCAGGTTGGACAGGAATTCCACGATGGCTTTTCCATCTGGGCCCTTCTCCACTTTCCAGATCTAGTTACAAGAGTGTTTCAGCTTTCGAGGACAAGATGTGATGTGACAGGATCATCAAGGTGGGAAGGGACCTTCAGGATAACCCAGTGCCACCCCAGCAGCACCAGCATCACCCCAAACCCTGTCCCCAAGGGCCACATCCAGACTCCTCCTGAGCACTCCCACAGACAGTGACTCCACCACTCCCTGGGCAGCTCATCCCAAGGCCTGACCACTCTTCCAGGGAAATTTTCTTTTCTAATCTCCAACCTGAGCCTCCCCTGGTGCAATTTGAGGCCATTTCCTCTCCTCTTTTCCCTTGGGACACGGCAGCAGAGCCCGACCCCCCCTCACTGCCCCTCCTGTCCAGGAGCATCTTTTATGTCAAAGAAAACCGACATTTTTCTAGCCCTAAAATATGTATTTAAAAAATCCCTGAAACATTTGCACCATCAGGGAAGAAGAGGTCAATTTGCCAGTGAGGAAGAGAAAAGTTTTGGGTAAGACAACTGGAATAAACTACTACAGAGACTATTTACAAGAGGATGTAATGACAAGGGGGAGTGGCTGCAACCTAAGCGAGTAGGTTTAGATTGGTATTAGGATGAAATCCTTCCCTGGGAGGGTGGGCAGGCCCTGGCACAGGGTGCCCAGAGCAGCTGTGGCTGCCCCTGGATCCCTGGCAGTGCCCAAGGCCAGGCTGGACACTGGGGCTTGGAGCAGCCTGGGACAGTGGAAGGTGTCCCTGCCCATGGCAGGGGGTAGAATGGGATGATCTTGAAGTCCCATTCCAACCTAAACCACCCTATAATTCCATAGACAGCTGTACAGTCTTACACCCTTTCCTCAAACCATCCATTCCCCGTAGCACGTACCTGCCAATATTTTGGATAACAAAACCAACCCGATATTTTGGATAACAGAACCAACCCAGTATTTTGGATAACAAACCCCACAGCCTGCACATGCTCCAGACCGACCCCTGCCAGGTTTAGCTCACCCTCACGGCTGTGTCCACCCCTGCCGAGGCCAGGCGATTGATCCTCCCCTCCGCTCCATGCTGGAAGTCCAAGCTGTAAACCGGCTCCTTATTGTGCCACACTATCTCACAGGTGATGACCTTCATGTTTCCTGGAGACAACAGAGCAAACCCCACATCAGTTCTTCTCCTTTATACCTCAGGCGGCCAAACTTTGTGTAGATTTCACAGGCACCGCTGGCAGAGCCTGGAATTGCAGGGACTGACAGGATGCTTTGAGGAAGGCTGTTTCTCAAAGTTATTATTGTTATAGCTAAAGTTCCTGTTTGGGGATTGCAAGAGGACAGTAACAAGCCCTGTGCACCGGTTTAAGGCTTGAGGGAAAAACTTTTTTGGGGTTACAACCCCGTCCGGAATCCAAACAACGAGCAGGCACAGGCGGCCCGGCGCGGGCAGGGGACGTGCAGAGGCGCCGCTGGCCGCTCCCGGAGCCCCGGGGATCCCCAGTCCCGCNCCGCGGCTCCCGCGCGCTCCCGCCTTCGCCCGCCCCGCGCATGCGCGCGCCCGCCCCGCGCGCCGCCTCAGGAGCCCTCAGGGGGTGCCGGAGGTAAAGAAACCACCAAAACAGCAGAATAAAAATGAAAAAAGCGCAATGCTTCCTCTCCTCAAAAGAATTTTTTTTTTCCCCACAGGCATTGCTGCGCTTGACCGGTATAAATATATAAAAGTCTTAAAGGGTAACGTGTCGCCAAACTTGCCTGTTTCAAATGCAAACCTTTTGCCTGAGAAACATAATAATAATAATAATGAAAAATCACATCGTGAGAAAATAGCATCTTTTTTAGTTCTTGCCCACGGGAAGAAGAGCGGCTGGGCAGGGCGGTTGAAGCCCAAAAAACATATCTGAGAGCTCCCCAGTCCCCACACAGCCTGAGACAGCAGGCGAGGGAGCAGCAGAGAGCGAAGGACGATTAATTCTGTGTCATGGAATCATGGAATGCGTTGGGTTGGAAGGGACATTAAAGCCCATCCAGTGCCACCCGTGCCATGGCAGGGACACCTTCCACTGTCCCAGGCTGCTCCAAGCCCCAGTGTCCAGCCTGGCCTTGGGCACTGCCAGGGATCCAGGGGCAGCCACAGCTGCTCTGGGCACCCTGTGCCAGGGCCTGCCTACCCTCCCAGGGAACAATTCCTTCCCACGATCCCATCTAAACCTACTCTCTTAATTTGAAGCTATTCCCCCTTGTCCTGTCACTCCATCCTTTGGAAGTTATGTCTCTCCATCTTTCTTGTCACCTCCCTTCAGGTGCTGAAAGGCCACAATTAGGTCACTCTAAAGCCTTCTCCAGGCTGAACAATCCCAGCTTTCCCAGCCTTTCTGTTCCCATGGGAGAGCTCTTTGTTGCCATCCCTGTGGCACAGCTCACTGTCATTGTCCTCCTACTCTCTGAACAATCCTTGAATTCTGGAGTCTTCTCCTTGGGACAGTGCAAGGGCCCCTCTGCCTCCACATTGTGCCAGTGCCTCCTCTTCATCTCCTGCAGCATCTGACACGATGCTCAGACCCTTCCCAGCCTTGTGCTGTGCCCGTGCTCCATGGCAGGAGCCACCCAGCTCGGGGACACAGGGGCTGTGCCCTCCTGTGCCACCCTGAGGGGGGACAACAACACCCCGAGCACGGGGGTGGTGGGCTGCAAGAGGAGCCCAGGATGGGCTGTGGGACCGTGGCCCCATCTCCCCCACACTCCCCCCTCTGTGCCACAGCTCTGAGTGTCCCTCGAGGTCCCTGGGCAGGACAGCCATGGCAGAGGTGGCAGCCTGTCCCCACAGAGGGAGGAGCCCTGGCTCCAGCTGCCCTTCCCTGCCCAGCTTGGGATGGCACGTGTGTGAGCAGCTGATTTCTTTTCCCCCAGTTCGTCATGGTAGGAATTTTTGTCCAAACAGGTCACCCAAATCTGCCTCACCAAGCCTGGCACCTTCCTGCTGTTGCATCTGCATTTTTCCCACTGTCTGCACACTGGAATCTTGCCCTGTGCTGATTCCAAACCTTTCCCCTCTGTGTAGGCCTGGAATTAACACCTTCCTGTTTGCCATCTATGTCTTAGGTGATTTATCCAGTGGGAACTCCCTCCTTTGGCAGTGTTTGAGACCATTTGTTGAACTAAGCCCTGACACATGCCCTGTCCTCATCCATCTCCATCGATCTCAATCCCAGTCCCCACACCCCAGGGACCCCCAGTCCTGCTCCCCAGACCCTGACCCACAGCCCTCTGGATGCAACTATCCAAACCCTTCCTTATCCATCTCTTTCCAGCTGAGGGAGAGGATGTGTAGGAATAGGGGATTTTAAAATTATTTTTACGAAGTCATGAGGAGTTCCATGGCAGTAGGAGCTGCCTTAGGAAGCCAGGATGGTGCAACTCCACTTCCACTTGTGCAGCAGAAGGCAGGGAAGCACATCCATGTATCCAACACCAGAATTTCCTGAAATTCAGCTCCATTCCATTAACACCCCCTGGATTATAACAGCGCTGCTTTTTCCATCCCCAGGACATTCCCATAACATTTCCATACTGGTGTGCCCAGTCAAACACCAGACTGAGTCTTGGAACATCCAACACTTCAGCCATTCCACACAGGGTTTATTTAGAAACAAGCACAAGTTGAGATCTTGCAAACTCAGATTTGTATCTTTTTATTTTTTACAAAAAATACATTTTAACAAGTAAATAGAAACCATTTCCATAAGTCCACCGTTGTCCAAAGTGTAAATGTACATTGTAAATTTGCCATTTTTCATATAGACATGTGCTCTATTTTGCCAATTGTCTACAAGAAATTCAGCTACAGTCTGATGAAACATAATAAATAATGATTAAGAAATGGAAAAGCTACACACCAAGAAATGGGAAATAGAAACTTTGCAAAAGTCATACGTAGTTATATTACAGCCACCTCTTCCCAAATCAAACATTCAATTTCTCCTTTATAAAGTACAACAGTAGTGCATTCCTCTTATTGGCATAGAGAGAAATCTTCCATTGAAATACTGTCCATGGAAAGAATTCCACTGAACTACAACTAAAAGGGACACCAAGGAATTAACTCAGGACAGTAGCAGTGCAAAAGCCAATACTGGCTTTATTAAAAAAAATAGATAGATATATATACTTCCTATGAATTAACATATTGAACACTAATTAAATGATTTTTTAAATTTATTTTTTATATTTAAGAGCAAGACCCATTTTTCTGGATGGCTCTTTGGGTGACCAATCCCGCCACAGAGGAAAAGATGGATTTGCTGTCTTTGACACCCAGTTTGTCATTCCCAATGATGTGGAAAGAAACCCCTGCAGTTGGCTGGGAATTTCTCTCGGTACCGTTGCTTCCAGGAGGTTTTCCTATGACCATGGAAAAATGGGAAGATGTAGAGCACACAACTCTGAAAGGGGAGATGTGAAAAAGAGGAATTCCCTTATCTTTCCTATAATAAAAACTGTCCAAAGCAGTTGAACATTGCAGCTCTAGCTCACTGTAGTTTACACCACAGATAAAGAAACCTCCCTCCTTTTCCAAGTGCTTCCATGCAACTGGTCCAGCACCAGTTTTCAGGATAAAACCCTTAAAGAAGCCTTCTTTTAGTAGTAACACACAAATCTTCCCCATATGGCCCAAATTCTCACCTACTACTTACATTTCTATCCCATGAATGCAACACAGAACATTGCTGGGAGCAGTGGAACAACACTGTGGGATACAACAACTCTGGGAAGGAAATCAAGGAAGTTCTTTTTTTTTTGCATTTCTAAGATATTCCACTACTTTGGAAGAGAAAATACTCACAGGTATTGATGCTTATATAAGATCCAAAGTCAACGAAAAGGTGTCTGTAGAAAAGTATTAAGATTCCTAATAGTAAAAATATCTGCAAATTTAATTACAAATACATTTCCAAAGCAAAATCCTTAATTAAGTACATCAGGGTTGGTCAGTATTGACAGTGTTCCTTGAAGAGGAAGTGAAGGGAACAGCTAAACGTGTGGAATATTTACACTGAGAGATCCACCTATGTCAAATATATAAAGTGAAGCAGCCCTATTTACAATCTGGAACCTAAAGGTTATGCTGGAAGAGCAATAAAACTCTGCTGAAACACGGAGAGATTAAGTACTGCTGATTTCATGCATTTGTTCTACAACTTGCCCTAAGATTTCATCCACCACATCAATGTCATAATTCACTTGCTGCAGGTCCAGGTCGGGCATGATGGTGGCCAGGAGCTGTCCCACGTTCACGCGGAGAGAGCGGAGCTTCAGGCTGGGGAGAGAGAATTGGGCAGGATTAGATGGAATTCTGTGGTCAGAGTCCTTCCCCCAACACAGCTGGATTGCTAATCCAGACTGGAAAGGCTCCATGATGCCCATAAACCAACAAGAAATGGATGCAGGTAAAACTGCATCAAGATTATTTCTCAATCTGCCAGTTTTTTCCAAGCTTCTCTTCAGTTTTCAGCTTGAAGGTGAATATTCCCTTAGTTTCAAACCAACACTACACTGAATTCAGATCAGAAATATTTCTGGATAAGCATTGGTACAATCCTTTACCCCACACCACCTTTATTTCTCAAAGCAGTATTAAATCCTGGTACTTTTATCCATTTAGAAACCCAAACTACCACAACCCACAGGAACAGGAGAGAAAAAGAGAGGAGAAGGCAAGAAGGAGGAGTTTGTCCAAAGGCTTTAAAATATAAATAGGAAACAAGAGTTATACTCCAGGGAAAAGGCTGTGCCTCCCTTTTTTGGTTTCTTTCCTGGATGTCCTTGCTGTGTCCTCTTCCTGATCAAACTGTTTTGCCATGAGCCATCCTTTCTGTGGCCCAATTCCTTCTACTCTCAGATCCTTTATCATCTCCATAACCAGTTCTCCCAGTGCTGCCATATCTCCATCAACTTGTGGGGGAGGTTACTTCCAAGTCCTGCATTTATTTGCTAATTCTTTTAGTAAACACAAGTCAGAGCTACAAGGAAAAATAAAATTTAATGCTGACAGATCAATTTTAATGTAGGTTTCTTCTTTAAGACTGAAAGGGGTCTCTGGAAATGACCCAGCTCTTTCTCCATTGCCCTGTGTCAGGGCAGGGAGCCCAGAGCTGGATCCAGCACTCCCTGGTTGCTCTCCCAGTGCCCAGCACCAGGGAGGAGCCGCTCCCCAGCCTGGCCGGGCCCTGCCCAGTCCAGCCCAGTAGGCTCCGGTTTGTGGCACCAGCAGAGTGCACTGCTGGCTCACACTGCACTGCCACTCCCCCAGCACCCTCCTGCCAGTGCTTTCCCAGGAGCTGGCTCTCCTGCAGGCACCTCCCAGGTGCCCTTGTGGAATTTTCAGGGCGTTTTCCCAGCCCATTTGTCCAATTTGTCAAAGTCCCTCAGCAGCAGCTCTGCCCTCCTGAGTCCCCTCCGATTTGATGGCATCATGAATTTATTGACATCATTGGGTCTGTCACCTTAGCCATGAATCCCAGAATCCTCAGGG
>VZRO01003187.1:225223-236071 GCA_013397915.1 Daphoenositta chrysoptera | reverse complement strand
CTCCAGGCTGAGCCCTTTCCCAGCTCCCTCAGCCTCTCCTCCCAGGATGTGTTTTCCAGCCCCTTCCCAGCTCTGCTCCCTTCCCTGGCCCTGCTCCAGCCCCTCAATGTCCTTCTCCCCTGGCAGGGACCTCAGCTCACTCTGCTGCCACCTGCTCTGGGTTTTTTTGTGTGAATATTATTCCCACTTCCCAAGAGCTGCAAGCTCTCGAGTTGGAAGTTTCAACCCTTCTTTAATTCCAAGACACGCCCAGGATCCCAATTCCACAGGATTTGCCTGCAGCAAGGAGTTGTTACAGCAAAGTTTCACATCCAGACTCTTTTCAGCTGATTCAAGAAAGGAAAACAGATTCTCAAAGTGAAATTCATTTCACAGCATAAAATAATGATCACCCTCTTTCCTGCCTCCCTTTTCTCTCCTTGGTTTGCAAGTTGTGTTCAGAAATTATACATTTTGAATATTTTAAGAAGTATCAGTTTGCCATTCTGTTGTGCAGTGGCCAACCCTGCTCACACAAATAAATCATAAATCACAAACATCACTTGATTATAAAAAAAAACCAACATTAGTTAGGAGTCACAAAAGGCAGTAGAAAAGAATTGCAAGCATCACATTTTATTATACAATTATCAGACATAACCTTCATTTAAAATACAACCAACAAGCAAAAATCTTGAAATAACATCTAGAAAGAACAAAACTGATACCTTTCTCCATCAGAAAAATTTACAGAGTCTTCTACATTACTGGTGGTAGAATCATTTGCATGTGCTACAGCCTGTGGGATGGAAGCTTTTAACTGTGCCAGCTCTGCCTTGAGCTCCTCACACTGACAGGCCATCTGATTCTTCTCCACTTCCAGGACTTCAATCTGGCAATCAAAATAAAAACAAAGCTGTCAAAACTACTCAAAACGTGGTGCATTAGAATTGCTATGAAAAGGCAGCAAAAACCAGAGATAATTTAAGTGCTGGAAGTGTTTTAACAGACCTACCTCACTTTTGTATCTGTCTCTCTCAATGGTGCACTTGTCCAGCTGCCTGAAAACATCATCCAGCTGCACAGCGATCTCATCCACCTCGCTCCTGCTCTCGCCATCAGCACATTTGCTGCACTCAGTCTTTAGGTTCTGCAGGGTGCTGCACTGCTCCTTGAGCGTCGCTATTTCCCCCAGGGCCTGCTCATAGAGAGCTGTCACCTCTGCCAAGCTCCTCCCGTCAGCACTTCCTTCTCCAAAGGAGGGAACTGTCTCCGTTGCCTGATGGCACATTTCCTTTTTTACATATTTATTATTCATCTCCAAGAGCTGCTGTTCCAGTGTTTCCACTTGTTTGGCTAACGCTTCGCATTTGCTTTGGTACATTTCTTTTTCTCTGTTCAATAATTGCAGCTGATTTTTTAGTTCGTTTTCCATCTCTACAGATGTCTCAGGAACACCATTCACCTTGTGCTGTTCCCTTTCCATCCCTGCCCCAGGAATTTGGACTGGGATGTCTTCCACCTCTTCCTTTTTCACCACCAGGTTTGGGAGCTCTGTCTGTGTTGCTGAGCTCAGCTGTTCACTTTTTGCCTCTGAAGTGGTTGCACTGCAAGGTTCTCCCACGGGAGAGTTTTCCTTCTGCTTCTCCTCCTGATCCAAATTGATGCATTCCGTTTTTACCACAGGAACCTCAGGATCTGCTGAAGGCTTTGGAGTGCTGCTCTCCTCTAAAATGATGACATCTTCATCATCATCATCCTCATCGTGGCTGCTGAATGTTTTGTCACCGAGCCGAGGTGTCTTTAGGGACACAGGTGTCACACAACCCTGTGGCTTCCTTTTGAGACTGAGGAGGAAGACATTAAAATAATCAGTTTATTGCTCAAATGCTGCCAAATCATTTGTTTCCAACCATGTTCAGCGTTTCTCTGAGCACAGTTCAAAAATTACCACTCCAGAACTAGAAAGGGATGTCCCCCTGCAGGGGATTTAAATTTGTGTAGCCAGAATAAATTCCTGTTCAACCACGTGCCTGCCATCCACACACTCCCACATTATTCTGAAACACTCAGTATTCCCAGGAACATTCCCACAGGAGAAGAGAACAGCCTGTGCAGTGTGGATAACACAAACTCTGCTCCTAAGCAGACAAATCACTGACAAATGCTCTTGGTCATTTTGTTGCATTCACTTTTGTACTTCACAAAGTCTCCAGGTCCCTTTAACCTGGAGCTTCCCATGCTCCCAGAATTAACACAGGAATTTTGGCAGCTGAAGCTGCCCCCAACACCATCATTTTCATTATCAAGTTATTAATTTTAGAAATAAAGAGCAATCTCCTTTGTACAGGTTCACTCACCTGCTGTCAGGATCCACATGAGGAGAAGATACTTTAATTAAAATAGGCAGAGATCTTCTAACAGAAACCTCTGATGATTTTGGTAAAAGTAACCTTGGAAGAGCTTCCTTTGCATTTGGAGATGAGAATGTTTTGAAGTCTTTACTTGAAGAAACAGATGTTTTTAAAAATATTTCATTATTGATCTATAAGACAACGTAAGTTAAGAATGGAAATAAACAGATATTAGTACATTCTTCAGGATAGTTTTAAGCAGTTCTTTATATACCAACACCTAAAATTCTGACATTTACATATCCCCAAGTACCTCCTTGAACCCAGGGTCAGGATTTTGGGATGAGAAAGGCTGACTAGACTACTGCAAACCCCAGTTTTCCATTTGAAAGTGCTGTGCAGAGTCCCAGGCAAGAGCTTTTCTCAAGCTGTGTCTCTGTCTGGTGTTTGCCCATCAGACACAAACTCCAGGACAGACATCCCTGGGAAAGGTGCTCAGGGTTCACTCAGTTTGCCCAAAATGAGCAATTATTTCACTTTTAGAAATTACTTGTGTACTGGGGAAGATGTAATGGCAGAGAAAGAATAAAATGAAATAAACAGGTTAGAACAGTACATGCAGCATCTCTTCTCCAGAAGTGATCTTAGGTCAGCAACTGACTTTGAATGCAACTGAAACTAAATCACACTTAGAAAATTTGATTCTGAGTTACAATCCAGACATTCCCATCAAACACCTTGATCTGCATCTGGATTTAATCTGAATTTGAGTGTCTCCTTGCACAAGTGTAGCTGTTCCACCTCTGTCCATCCCTAGCCCCTGAGATCCCCACTTTTAAAAGCATCTTTACTTTCACATCCTCGTCACATCTCTCTCCATCAAATCCCCCTTCAAGAATTGGGTGTCATGCCATAAAAACAGCCACGAGTGACTGACATCTCTTCTAGCTTTTGTCCCTCTCAAACTCTTTCCTGAGGAGAAAGAAATGGTGGATTTTCTATCACTGGGCAGCAAAGAAAAGGAATTGTGGTTTCCTCATGGTGAGCAAATCCTGCAGAGCCATCAGAGTAAGAGTGGATGTTAAAGCAGACATTTGTACCCAGGGCAGGCTCCTGGCAGCTTCAGGAGTTACCTGGTGGCCGTACTCCAGTCGCCTCTTCAGTTTTTCCCTGTCCCTGCACAGCAGCAAGGGAAAAATATAAATTAAGATTTATTTTATTAGATTCAAACTGTTCATTCTTTATAAAAACTAAATCTAAGCTCTAAAAACAAACACAATACTCCTCATCTCAGCTAGATACAATAATCAAAGTATTCTTGTTTATTGAATGAAAATTTCCTCAGGAATCTGGAAGTTTGTATAGCCTGAAGTTAGCTTAACCTCAAACAAGTTCCCTCTCAGATTATTTATTTTTAAAATATTGAAACAACCCTAAACTCTAATTTCTAGAATGTGAGCCAGCATTAAAATTACCCAAATTATTTTTTGTCATACAGTTTAGCTAAGAACTCTTTATTCTTCAATCAATGTATTGAGCTTTTCAGCTGCTTCAGTGTGGACCTTGAAAGTAACAAAACCAAAGTCTCCTCACAGCCCTCAGATTTTGCTTCTGGGACATCCCAAACTATTCCCACACTGCCAATTCCTGTGGAACATCATCCCTGTGGGAGCTGGGCTTTCACCCCAACTGCTGCATTGCTCTCCTTGATAGTTTTTAGTGTTGAGCCCCTTGTAAAAGTCTCCAGAACTCACTTTTTCTTGTAGGTTTTCTCGTATGTCGGATGTATTAAATCGTCATCCTCTGGCTCTTCTGGCACATTACAGTTCCTGAGGGAGGGAAGGGGACAGGAAAAAACCCACAACAGCCAGAGCTGAACACCCCAGCTGCTCCCAGGTGACCAGCAAGGACTGGGGGTGGCCCTGGCCCTGTCCTTACCGGAATTGCGGGTCAGGGTTGAGGGAGCAGTACCACTTCTCCGGCAAGTGCTCGATTCCGTCCGGCAGCTTCCGCCACTTGAGGCAGGCGTCACACTGCACCCACGTCTGGTCAGGCTGTTTCCTGGGTAAAAACCAAAATACACCAGGGTTTGCACATGGAAGAGCGTTCTCATGTCAGATAAAGCAGTGACAGTGTGCTCAGTTCTCTGCTGTCACAGTGGGACTCACTGGATCTCCTCGACGGGCAGAGCTAAGGGATATTCCTCGTTTTTCTTGGTTTTCATCTCGTTCCAGTAATCGTTGAGCTTTTCTCCCAGTGCTGCTATTGTGAGTCTACAAAGAAAGGAATTGAAAGACCACCTTGAATAATCCAATTCTAGCACAGAAAGTACCTTTATAAACTCCAGTGACAGAGTAAGTGCATGAATCGCTTTAGTATTTCTAATTGCACAACAGTAGGAAAAAAGCTTTTCTATAAGCTTTCTCTTTTTTGTTTTATAAAAGGTTTTTTTTTTATTTAGAAACCTGTAGAAATGAGGAATTGTCTGAAGTTATGTTTGTCAGCAAAAGAATTCCTGGAAATACGAGTCAGAGCACAAAGACTGAAATCAAGAGTGCTCAGCTCTGAAAAGCTGTTCATGGACAGAGCAAACCCTGCAGGTGCTTCACCAGTTCAGCCTCAACTAGAGAATTAAAAAAAGCACAAAACCAATCCAGCACCTCACCCTGGTTCTGGCTGTTCTTGTACATCCCAAGTGCAGGTTCATGGCTACTCTAAGCTGATGTCCAACTTTACAACAAGGAGCTGGCAAACATTTGATCACTTTAATGTGATATAAAGTCTGCACTCTGATAAAAGGAGCAGGCCAGTCTCACCCAGGTTAACTTTTAGCTTTGTCTCCTGCTCAGGGCTCATGGTGCAGCTCAGGGACTCCCAGAGCTGGCCCACACAGGAGGGAGAGGTGAGGAACAACAACAAACCCCAGAGAGGAGCTGGAGGTGAGGACAGCCTCCTGCCAGCCCGTGGAATTCACCTCTGAGCAATCACGGGGATGAGTAACCAGGCCCAGCCCTCCCTGCCTTGTCTCAGCACCTGACCCCGCCCCGGGCCTCGAACCAACACAAATGTTTGTGCAGTGAACTCGTGTGACCCAGAGAGGTGGGACCCAGGTCACCTCTGAACCCCAGGCAGGGACTGCTGGGCCAGGAGACACCAGAAGGGCAGCAACGAGCAGGGATGCATGGATGGGATCACATTCCAAATCACAACCCTTTCCTGGGGAGGGAAGAAGTGCAGGGCACCTTTAAAGCATCAAATTGACATTTTTGTTTTGAGCTGCAAAGCCATCTTTTGAAAGCCTGGAGCATTCTCAGCAGAAAAGCCTTCAGAGAAGATTTTTCAAGTGTGGCATCACTGTGCCCACCCACAATCCAAGTGTGAGGGTAAAACCAGAGGAAGCTGGGAAGTTCCATTCCCATTGTAACAGAAGTTATAACAGTGCTGAAATCAGAGGTGAAATGCAGTTTCTGCTTCCTGCACGGAATGCAGTTGGCATGCAGGGAATCTGTCCCTGGATGATACCACAGCAACCTTAACTTAAGCACAGGCTGAGAGGGATGAGGGTGGGGCAGAGCAGAGACACCACAGCCAGGTTCTGCTGGAATCCCTGCAGGAATGGGAACTCCATGGGACCAGGAGCTGATAAAGCACACAGCAGCCAAGGCAGGACAAGCTGTTCTGCTGCTGAAGCAGCAAAATGGTTCTCCTCATTTTAATTTAATTGTAAGATTTACTCACACCTCCACCCCAAAGTTACGTCCAGGAACTCAAAGGTTTGGAGGTCTTGGAGGTCTTTTCAACCTTGAGGATCCTGTGATTCTCCCCACATGTCTGGATATTGATTTAATTATATTTTGGACAGACTGGTTGGGTACAAACATCCTGGATTTCCAGGCAAATCAAACAAGGGATTGAGGAAACCCCTCCTTCATGTGAAGTGTTCAGAAAAACCCCATCAAGTGGAAAACATTCCCTGCTCACTGTGCCTGCCAAGGGCATTCCCAATTCCTGCCCCTCTGCCAAGGGAACTGTCAGTGCCACACACAGGAAACGGTTCAGGGATCCCAAATTTCCACATCCACTTTAAAAGCACTGTTGGGCACATGGAAAATGCCTCCTCCTCAACAGCCACAAAAGAACATCCAGGGACAAACATGGGAGCAAGGCAGGTATGGATATGTGCAGAGGGAAAATGTTTACAAGGAAAGGGAAAGAGACAAATAAAGAAGGGGCAGACAAAAAAAGGGTCTAAAAAGGGCTTTCTGCATTTAAACCAGGCTTGGCCAGAACACCACAAACTTTTATTCTTCCTATCTAAAGAAGCAGCTTTATCAAGTATTTCCCAGGAAATGACAATATGGGATAGAAAATGCAGATCAAAATACCTGTATTCATTGGTGTAGTCAAAATCTTGTTTGTTGTGGGTTGGTTTGAGGAAGTTGCATTCAATAATCCCAACAACACCCACACCCATGTTGTTTGCCTGCAAGGAATTAGGGTTTGTCAGGAAAACCAACACAAATTCCATGCCAATATTGCAAGAGTTTGTTGGAGGTAATTATTAACTATATCTACATTGGGTAAAAAGGATTTTCTGGCTTAGGACTCCTCTCCAAGGAGAGAATCTTGATATAAACCCCCTAAATAACAAATCCTCTATTCCACACCTCTTTTTGTCCTGAAAGCTATGCTCGGTTTCCTATATTTGTATCAAACAGCCTCAAAACCAAACAATTAAATACAATTTTTAACTGCTGCACACAGCAAAAAAGGTGATTTTATAAAGTATACAACAATATCCTACTTTCCATCCATATTCTTTTTTAAAATCAGTGTTTGAATGAAATTTATCAAGATGTTAAAATATTTTGATGCCTCAATTTCTTACCTTTAACTGACAGCCAACTCTTTCATAAGCTTTGATGAGTCTGTTTTTGTGGTACATCATTATTCCATAATGATCTTTGTTTCTGCAGTTAAATCCAAAAGTAATTCTGACAGTTTTGGCCTTTTAGCAGATATTAAGGAAAAATAGGGTGAATCTCATGGAACACAAAAAATAAGAGTTACTCTGAGTGGGTCTTAGAACTTTTTTTCTTATATTGAGGTAATTCCTTCAGTATGACTTCAAAAAACCAAAAAACCCCAAAACACAACCTGAAATTCATCAATATAACGGCAACATAGGCAGCAGAATCCAGCCCTAAGAAGTCGCAGGATTCAGCTCAGCAATGGAAACATTAAAGGATACATTGAGAAATTTGGGTCTGTAAATATCCCTCTCGATGAAGGCCAAACTTTTGGAAACCAGCTGTGTTTTCACTTTCTGCCCTCTCAGGATGATCTGCATGGTTGGCTTCAGGTACAAAATACTGCAGTAAGCCTACAAAACAGACATTATAGCAAAATTAAAACATAGACACCCTCCAGCTTCCAAAAATAAACCCAATTTTAAAATTTCAACACATACTCTTAGTGAATAATCACTTTCTGGAACAATCTGGTCCATTCTCTCTTGTTTTTTGTAGCCTCTTTTGCCTGTTTCATCCAAGTCTTCTGGAATTCTGATGTCGTATTTATCCTTGTCAAAGTCAAACTCTGGTTTGTCGTTTTTATCTCTAAGAATGAAGATGGAAAAACGTATTAATTATAGGGGGAAAAAGCAAATACAAGGGGAGGTATTGTGGTGGAGCCAGGAAAGAAGGAAAAAAAGGAGAATTCCTCATAGATTTTGAGTCCAGCTTCCCAGTTATTTAACTGCCCATAGCCTTCTCCAGTTATTCCACATACAAAAAAACCCCCAAACCCTTCTATGTTTGCATACACTGAAAGCAAATGTGAAGTTAATGAGAGATAAGACTGTATTTATCTTACTTCCTAAGATTCCAAATGATAATCCTGGTGCCTTTTTTCCCTATGATGGCATCCAGCTCTGCCAGTAATTTCTCCTCAGTAGAGAACAAGGAATGTGTCAGGATGGCCTTGAGGCTGTTCTTGGATTCTGCTGGATCACTGATCTGCCGTGGGCACTGTGTTAAGGAGAGGAACTTGGAACGGAGCCATGATCCCAAAAAATGAGGCAATTTCTGGACTCACTTCCCAGCTTCTCAGAGTTCCTACAAACTTCAAGGTTTGAACAAATTATAGCATCTCACAGAATTTTTTGGCTTTTGACTCCTCTCCAAGGAGAGGATTTTGATATAAGCATCCATAAAAGCAGCCAAGGGTTTCCTCTGGCGACGTTATCCCCCAAATTCGGGACGCGCCCACGACCCTTCCCCGGGAACGCCGAAAGGATATGTTGGTTGGTGAATGTCACGATGGGAACCATGACATGCTCTGCTTTGGTGACTTCCAGGAAAGTCTGGGATAAGAGCCCCACGCTCATGGTCTCCCCGTTCTTGGTGAAGACAATGGCGTCCTTTCCCAGGCGCATGGAGCCCGACTTGAAGCCATTCCCGTACAGTCCCACGGGAACGCGGCCGTTCATCACCGACTTCTCGCTGAAGCCAAAGCTGCAACGTGGATAAAAACATCAGAGGGTGGCAAATCCCTGGGAAACTTGGGAGTTCAAGAGATGCATGTGTTGCCAAATTGCATAACCCAACAGGTTTCTCTCTTGTTTCAGAGGTCAGGGACTCCTGCACAGTTAAATCCTAAAAGGCACCTGGATGATGCTGCTAAAACCACACAGCAAAAACTCAGGAAAATCTGCTTCCAGCTTTTAAGTAGAAATATCATCTGTCTGGAATTAGGTGTGAAAGCATTCTTATGGGACTCTAAAAGCTACCCTAACCCTGTCTTTTTCCCCCCTCTCCACCTCCTAGAAAATGTTTGATCCACAAGTTTTCCATTTCCATATCACACTGAAAGTGAAACAGGGAACTGCATATGGAATTTAGGAAGCTGTTAATTATGGTATCTAATACAAAAATAATAGTTTTAACTCAATCTTGCTCAAATTTAAATCTGCAGGCAGAGCAGTTTTTTATACTAAAAGAGAAATTGGACAGAAAGCTCTTGGCTAACTGTAGAAGTAAGGGAAAAATCAGTTCCAACCCTACAGAATATTTAAACATAAACAGATAAGTCACATTATCATTCATTAAATTTTCTACAATACCTTCCATTATTAATACTCCAAGGGCTTTGAGCTGAATCTCCCTTCTTTTCTCATTCACAAACTTAAACTGAAGTAATTAATAATAATAATGATAATGATTATGATGATAGGAATTAGAAAAAAGTCTGAATTCTCCTTATCTCCACTAGCAGGCACTACAGAGGTTTCCACAGCATAAAGGGAATGCTGAGAGAAAGGATAAAAGGAAATTATGAGGTGAAGGTTCCCTGACAAAGTTAGAGGGAAGCTTTAGTAGCACCTGTCTGCTCTGGATTCTCACCTGGACATTCACTTACCTTCAGAAATGCTGAGTTTATGAGCAAAATTAGTGAATTACATATGAGAAAAAGGAATAAACTGAGCAGTAACAGAACCAGAGCTGGAATTTGCACAAGACAGGTGAAGAGGCTGCCCACCTGAGCATTTTGTGCAGCTTCTCCGAGTTCATGCCATTCCCATTATCCGTGAAGGTCAGGCAGATGTTGTCGTTTATGACGGTTTTGTCGATCCAGATCTGCTTGGCACTCACATCTGGATCATAGGCATTGTCTGAGGGCAGGAAAGCAAACTGGGTGGGAGACTGAACAGCACAAACTCAGCTGTTTAGGTGCAAACAGCTTTTAAAAATGTTAGGGTGGAACAGCTGCATCCAACCCAAGAGAACCTTGCCCAAACCAACACAAAATTCCCCAGATTATCCATGAGAGAGGCAGAAAGTGTAGCTGGAGGTGAGCAGCTCACATGGGAACAGAAAATGAAAGCAAGACAAGGTTCCAGTTTCATTTCCTGCCTGCAGAGCAGCCAGTGCAGTGGGTACTTTCTCCCAGCCCTTACAGAGGGGAACTGCAAAATGCTTTAGACTCCAATTTGTGTTTACAGGATGTGAAAGAGCCAAACACGAGTTAAACAGAAACCAGGGTTGCACAAAGCCCTCCTGGCAGCAGAGCCAGGCCCAGCCCCATCTGCCCCAACACCACGTTCTTCCATCTCTTCCCCTCATCCCCCTGGGATCTGTGAGGGGAGGAAGGGTGGGACGTGATGGCACCTCTGCCTCACTGCCTTTCTGCAGCTTCAGCTGAGGGACATTAAACAGCTCAAGCCAGTAAAAGGAACCACAGCTTGGCAGGTCCCTTCCTACAGACTTCAAGTCCAAATTGCATCACAGCAAAATATTTCGTAAAATGTATTTCAGCATCACAAAAGTCTGGAAGTATTTGGAATGTTAAAAGAGCTGAAATGATTTAACATATTTTACTCCCAAAACTGCCAGTCCTTTCCACAGCCACAGGACTCTGGTTTCCTCCTTTGTGACAGCTTTGGCTTTATCCAGCTGAAAAATCCCTCTTTTCTTTTGTTAGGTTAATTTTCTGGATTAGCACAGCAAAACAAAGG
>VZRO01003187.1:176201-211001 GCA_013397915.1 Daphoenositta chrysoptera | reverse complement strand
AAATATACTAATTTTAATATATTAAAAATATTTTAATTTTTATATTTTAAAATTTTTACTGTATTTTTTTCCAAGCTTCTTCCCTACCAATTCTGTCACCATGATGGGCCACAGCGAGGTGAGATGCTGAGGGGAAATCCTCAACAGAAGAACTCTGAAGAACAGAAACATCTGGGCAGCCACCAGGGAAGTCTGGCCCACACGGAGGTTCTCAGTCAGGCGTTCTGGAGGAAGCAGAAAAAAAGGGAAAAAACCAAATAAAAGTAACATTTTCCTGAATTGGTGTTGTTTTGGGAATTGGAGTGTAGAATCATGGAATGGTTTTGGGTTGGAAGGGATTTTAAAGCCCATCCAGTGCCACCCGTGCCATGGCAGGGACACCTTCCACTGTCCCAGGCTGCTCCAAGCCCCAATGTCCAGCCTGGCCTTGGGCACTGCCAGGGATCCAGAGAAGCCACTGGGAATTGGCTTCCCAGAGATGAATTCTCTGGGAATTCCATCCCAGCCCCTCCCCACCCTCCCAGGGAACAATTCCTGACCAATATCCCATCTATCCCTGTTTCTTTCAGTTTAAGGCCATTCCCCTTGTCCTGTCACTCCAGGCCCTTGGGAAAGGTCCCTCTCCACCTTATAGAAAATGGCAAACCAAAATTCTTTACTTTATCATCAGTTTTGGGCTGAGTTCCATGCTCTGTATTAAATAAATTGTAATTCAAGCACAGCCTGAATGGGTTTATAGGGCACAAAGCTTGATCAAAGTGACATTGAAGGAGAACAACAACAGCTCAAGAGTGGCTGGAAGATTGCCATGAAACAATCACGTTCCCAGTTATCTTTCCAAACCAAAGGCCTTGAAACCAAGATTCCTGTCTCTCCTTGAGATCATTTATCTGTTGGAATTCAGGGATTCATATATTTTGTTCAAGGTTAAAAAAAAATAGAAGCCTGTGCTGGAAAAGAGGCGACTTTGCTTTCTTACAGAATTCATATCACGGAAAGGTTTGGGTTGGGAGGGACATTAAAGATCAGCCAGGTCCATGGGCAGGGACACCTTCCACTGTCCCAGGCTGCTCCCAGCCCCATCCAGGCTGGCCTTGGGCACTGCCAGGGATCCAGGGGCAGCCCCAGCAGCTCTGGGCAAAGGGAGGTGGAAGGCAAGGCAGGGATGGAGGCTCACCTTGGATGAGGGGCAGGTACAGGTGGTACTGGTCGAGCTCCCCGCTGAAGACGGCGAAGGCCTGTCTCTTCAGCAGCATTGCCTTCTGCTCAGCGCTGGGGTACAGCTTCAGGGCACTGCTCTGCATGGCTGCAACACAGAGCACAGTCAGCTCTCCAGGAAAACTGCTCGGGTTCGGGGCTGAGAGTGATCCCTGGCTCCTGAAATCCACAAAGGAAAACTCTCTCGGGGTCACTGACCGTGAATTTGTGTTGGAACCTTGTAGTTATTCTTTTAGAAAGCTTGAAAAAGAGACTGAAGCTGCTTGAGGCCAATTTAAGGGATCCTGTTCCACCCTTTTTTGCCTCAGGATTTGTTCTTCCACACTCTCCTCAAGCCCGAATTAGAGATCAAAGCAGATTAATCCAGGGTTTGCTGCACTGCTGCTCCACCTTCCTGCAGCTCATGGCAGCCACCTGCAGAGTTTGTGCAGAGTTTGCCAAAGTCTCCTCCTGGGAAAGGTCACACTTGGACAACTCAAAATTAGGGCAAAATGAGAATGTGGGAGCCCAACAGCAGCACCTCTACAGCAAAGCCTCCTCTGGTGTGTTTCAGACATGACCAAAATCCAGATTTCACTCAGCTTTAGCTGGGAATGAAGTTCACCAAAGGTCAATTATGTACAATCAGCACTTTATGGGTACAGCAGGGTATTAAAAATGCACCCAAGTGGCTCAAATGCAAAGAGATTCCAAACTGAGGTAGAAATTAATTATCAGCAGCTGATACTTACTCATCAAATCCTTAAACATCGTTTTCTCGTGTGTGAGGAGATGATCAATGATGGATCTCCAGCTGCAGGGGAGAAAGAAGGAATTAGATATCCAGGGAAAGCTGTGGTGTGGGTTCACCTCAGAAATTATTTGGGTCAAACTTTTCATGGCAAGGAAACAGTTTCCAAACAGGATTCATGTGCAGACCCTTATCTGGGTTAACAAATAATGAATGGAGCCAAATTAGTGGTGAGACCCATTTTTAACATTATCCCATTCCATAAAAAAGCACTAAATGGATTTTTTTTTCCCCAATTTTAGTCTTCTCCTTTAAAGCCTTTCCTTACAAATTCAGAATCCAAGCTTGGAGTGGTACAACCCCACGTCTTACTGAGTGCATGAAGTGTCCATCTGGAAAAAAGATGGATCCATGTACAATTCCAGCACTTCTTTTTTCCAGGCTCTCTTGGTGTAGGCGTATCCACTCAGGGAGCTGAGCAGCTGAGCACCAGCACGGAAACTGGGAATGTTGTAGGCACTGGGGAAGAGAACAAAAACGATCAATGTGGGCTTTCTGAAAGTTCAGGAATAGATTCCAACTGACAGAAGGGTTGGTTTGAAAGAGATTTTTAGGAAGGAATTCTTCCCTGTGAGGGTGGGGAGGGGCTGGGATGGAATTCCCAGAGAAGCTGTGGCTGCCCCTGGATCCCTGGCAGTGCCCAAGGCCAGGCTGGACACTGGGGCTGGGAGCAGCCTGGGACAGTGGAAGGTGTCCCTGCCCATGGCAGGGGTGGCACTGGATGGGATTTAAGGTCCCTCCAACCCAAACCAGTCTGGATTCCATGCCCTGTGTCCCCACTGGATATCATCCATCTCTCCCACACCTGGGCTTTTGGTGAAAAACTAGGAAGGGGACAGGAATACATGATTCTCTTCCTGCTTCCTGGTGGATCCTGGGACCTGCCCATGCTCTGCTGCCCCATCCCCATTCCCTGACAGGCACAGAAAGGGGAGCTTTGAGTAAAACCCAAAACCCCAGGTGGGGGAACCCCCAGAGCTGAGCAGCAACTGCTGTCACAGAGCTCCAACACCAACAGCTCAGCTCCTGAGGAAACACAGCTCCAACACAGCTCCAACCTTGTTGGAACAAGGAACAGAGAATGGAGACACAAGGACAAACAGAAGCCAAAAAGATGAGAGAGGGCAAAGCCCCGGAGCAGAGAGGCTCACCTGTGGTTCCGCAGGTAGGGGAAGACGTAGTAGAGCAGGCGGGAGATGAGGGGCACGGCCTTCTCCTTCTCGTCGCTGCGGTAAACCACGTCCAGCAGGGAGGCCAGCACCTGCACACGGGGAATCCTCAGTCCCACAGCTGGCCAGGGGCAAGGCCTGCCCCGCCTCAGCCTGGGAGCTCGTGCAGGGGAACGGGGCCCCAAAAGATTTACGCTCCCGTTTTAGCCCCCAGGAAAATCTTCCTGTGCTTGATAACCCCAGTAACCCCACAGGTGAGAGGGTCTCACCTCTGCGAGGAGAGAAAGGGCTTGGACGCTGTAGATTGAAGGAGCAGAGGCAGAAACCATTGAAGATGGTACCACTGATGTATCTAAAACAGGCAAAAGAGAGTTTTCTCCTCAGTCAGGTCTAAATGTTGCTGTTTCCTAATCTGTTGCCCAAACAGAACATTTATTTGCAATTTGGTGTTACACTGAAATGTAAACTGATGCAAACCCCACATCAGCAAACCCCTCGTGCTCCTCAGCCTCCAGCAGAGGACAGGGAGCAGCAGGAGTCAGTGAAAGCCACGTTACCATTCACATCCTCCACGTTGAATTCATCTGGTAAAATCTGAGGCTGAGCTTTCACTTCCAAGTTCCTGCTCAGCCAACTGGTCTGCTCCAGGGAAGAACCAGCAATGGTCCCCACAGCCTCCAGGATCTTTTGGGTCACCTCCTGTAACATAACCAAAGTGGCATCAGTGAACCCTTGGTGTATTTAACTCCCAGGGAAATGAGGAGCTGCAATGAAACCAAATCCCTTCAGCCAAAGCAAAGCAGAGGCTGTAAAATGACAACGTTTTTTGTTGCCATGGAAATTTTGCTGGCGAGATTCTGAAGGGGAGATTGAATTTCTCTGTTGGCACATGAAAGTGCTGTAACCACAACAGCTCCTCACAGCCAAAAGCAGCCAGGTAAGCAGTGCTCAAACTGTCCTGGTGAAATCAGGCAGTACAGGAGGAGAATCCTGCTCTGCTCCACCCTTTCTTTACACAACAGCTGAGCTCAGTCATTCCCATTGCTCCAAGGATAAACAGGTCACTCATTTTCCTAGACAGCTTGGAGATTTCAATATTCACACACAGGACGTGAACTCATCACATCCCACTTGTGTGATTGAGGCCTCAGGTTTTAACTCTTATATTTGCCAAGCCCTGAGTTGCTCGGTGTCTAACTCTGAGGGGCCTTGGAGCCTGTGAGCTGCTGCTCTCTCATGCCAAGACAGACAGAACAAAACCTCTCTGGGTTTGCTCTCCAAGGACACCCAGGCTGTCCAGGCCCAAAGCCTCTAAAGGGGGGCAAGCTGAGGGGAAATTACATCATTAGCTAAAGTTTTAATTGGAGAATTTATGCTGATATGCAAATGGACCAAACCTATAAAGGTGTGGGGAACTCGTGACTCGGGGTCCATCTTGGGGTCCATTTTTGGATGTAACCTTTGGCTCCCAGGGTGCACCTTTGAAGGCCTTTCCAATAAATACCCACCTTTATTCCCTTATTCCTGTCCAGTCTCTGTTTCTAGGGAGCCTCTCAAGGCATCATTATGAGCTCAGTTCTGAGAAAGATCATAATATTGCACTGTGAAAACAGCTTTTGAAACAATTCAGGTATTTGGGACAAAATTTTGTTTGTCTTTCATGTTGGAGTCTCCCCTGTTCACCAGGCCTCAGCCAAATGTGAATTCAGGCATTCCCAAAAGCACAGGAATTCAGGTAAAAAGGACAGATCAGGTCATTTCCACTTTTGCTTACATGAACAGTGCCAGGTTTAGGAACTCAAAGGTAAATATGAACCCACTGTACCTGCAAATCTTTCTGGTCCTTTTTGTTTTCCAGGGTGGGTGTCCTTGTCACAAAGTCATTCAGGGTGCTGTGGGGAGATCAGAATGAGTTAGGAATTTTACAGAGTGTAAAACCTCTGTAAAACTTCTCCTCTCTCATGCAGTACCTGAGGAGAAGGAAGTGTCCAGGAGGAGCCAAGTTCAGCTGCACAGACTCTCTGAGGAGCCCTAATAAAGGCTGGAAGTTCTCCTGCAGGGCTGGGACAGGGAGTCTGCCAAAAAAATAAAACCAAACCACACCTGAGTGAAGGTGGAGTTCAGAGAAGAACAAAAAACAACACAAAGGGGGAACGTGGTGGCCTAAAAGCTTCAGGATCAGTCAATGGGATCCTGCCCCTTCCTGACTGTCAGTGTCACTTCCCCTTCCAGTGTCACAGCCCTGGCACTGTGTCTGTGTGTCACCAACCAAGGGACTGCACATTTCCTGCAGAGAAGTGTTCTGGGACATGAAGATCCAAGGAAAGCAGAAGTGGCAATATTGACTGTTCCCTCACTGGAGTCAAACAGAAAACTCTCTTTTGGCAGGACTGAATTACCTCTGAATGAAAGCATAGCTGAACTGCAGCACTGGGATATCCACGAGAGAAGATTTCTGAAAAAGAAAAGCAATCCCACACTTATTTGCCATCAGAAGGAAAAAGAAGATCCAAGCTGGCCTTGGGCACTGCCAGGGATCCAGGGGCAGCCACAGCTGCTCTGGGCACCCTGTGCCAGGGCCTGCCCAACCTCACAGGGAACAATTCCTTCCCAAAATCCCATCCAGCCCTGCCCTCTGATAATTTAAAACCATTCCCCCTGTCCCACCACCATCTGCCTGATATATTCCAAAGAACCTACTTATTGTGGATCAAACCACATTCTGGATACCAAACTTATTCAGGAGCAACGGATAATCCCATATTTAAAAGAAAAGCCTTCTAACAATGCTTCAAACACATTGGAACAGATCCAGGCTGGAATACATTAAGAACATGGAATTATCTTCCTGGTTACCTCTTCCCCCTTGATCTGTGTTGGTTTCTTGACCACCTCTTTGACCAGATGTAATATGGTGTCAATTTTCAGTGTATTCAGGGCACAAATTAAGTCCACAAGGATGAGCTGAGATGCACTGGCCACTGGGAGAATCTGACAAAGGAAAACAAAACAAAAGACACATCCCTCAGACCAAAACAGCTTTTTGTGTGATTACCCAAACACCAAAATTAAATGTAAATTACAGAGTTTAAATCAAATACACAGCCCTTGCCAGATAAAGATCTTCTCCCAACACCTTATGAAAACATCTGGATTATGCTCCAATGAAAGCAGGCAAGAAAAATAAAGAATAAATAATGAGTTCCAGAGAACACAGCTCTCACTTTCTCTGCAAATTGAGCTGATTCATGGTCTTTAAAATAGAATTGTCCAATTGCAATCCAGTTGCTTTTACACTCAGATTTAAAAAGTGACACAATGTGGGGTTTATCTGATCATTTATTGAGGTTTAATTGTAGTCCTGATGCTTTTTCTAAATAAGAGCATCTCAGATTTTTCAGTCCTATATAAAAAACCCCAAAGAATCTACAAACAGAGTTGAGAACTGACCACATAAATGTAACATTTGCCTTTATCTAGGAAATATGAGGGTGCCTTTCTTTAGCTTCACCTTGGTTTTACTGTGACTCCTGTGAGGTTTCTTGCTGTTCCACACTGCTGCAGTTGCTGCCATCAGCTGGATTCCAAGTTGTGCTGTCAAGGGATTCAGGAAGTCCAATATTTTTGTTCTTAGAGTCTGTAAAGGGGGGAAAAATAACTATCAGTGTAAAGTAAAGGCCATCTCCTATTTTATAAAATGTTATTTCTTTCCCCAGGATAAACAACAAAAGAACTCTGAAAATGCACTGGGGAAGATGAGGAGATAAAAAATCAGCATTTTAAAGGAGCTCCTACTTTGGTTGCTTTAAAGTAGACTGAAGAGGAGCCTTTAGTTGTCCCAAAGAAGTCAGTTGGTCTTTTTTGGGAGTCTTCCCTCTTTATGACACTCCAGAGGAGGGCCATGGTGTTCATAATGCGAGGCAGCTCTTCCAGGATGGCATTCCTGGCATTCCTCAGGTTGGCAGGTTCAGCTAAACAGGATGACTGGGAAAAAACCCCAAAAATCAATATTAAAATAATTTATTATGCACAACAGCGCCTAAAAATTGTAGGGAACACATCAAAACATCAACTCCAAAGAAAATAAGAGTTTGTTTGTGACAGAGAACTGATATTTGCATCACCAAGATCATAATGAACAATGACTTAAAAGTCACTTTGCAGGCTTCAAATACAGAAAATGAGGCTCAGTCCTTCCACTTTGACTCAGTTCAGTTCTTTGGCTGTGCTGAGGCCTCTCTGAGGTTATTTTCTGGTACAATTCACTGCTTCTATTCACCTGGAAGGCAAAGGGTTGTGCTTCTGTTGTAGGGGATTCCCACGTACCTTTTTTGTTGGATTGGGATGATCCAGAAGGCAGAAGTGCCCGATGGTTGTCAGCCCTTCCAGAAGGGTGAGGGGATAATCAGGGGTCACATTTTCTCTTTTAGAAGTGAAGCTTTGGAGGGAGGAAAAAACCCAAACAGGTTAATGAGCCAAGACGTATTTCTTTGATTAAAAATTCCATTCTTGTTTTTATTCCATAGCTAAAACTGGAATGAATATCAGGAATATCAGGTCAGGAATATTCAAACAAAAGGAAGGCAGAAGTCCCAATGGTTGTCAGCCCTTGCAGAAGGGTGAGGGGGTAATCAAAAAAAACCCAACCAGCTTAATAAGCCAAGAGGTATTTCCTTGATCAAAATTTCTATTTCTGTTTTTATTCCATAGCTAAAACTGGAATGAATATCAGGAATATCAGGTCAGGAATATCCAAACAAAAGTATCCACAAAACTGGAAATTTTTTTACTTGGATGGAGGGCAGAGGGGGACAGAAGTATCACAGCTGCTGCTCCTCTTTCCTCTCTTCCTCCAGCTGCTGCAACAATCCTGTCTCCAGCTCACCTCACTCCAGGGACAGGTGCAGCAGGAATTAAGGATCAAACTCTGGGAGCCACAGAGCTGACCCAGGGAGTTCCTACACACTCACTGCTCTGTGGTGAGGGGAATTTTCGGGATAACAATTCCCCCCCCGGTGGCTCTTACCTGGCAGATGTTTTGGCAGAAGTCTTCACAGCTTCATTCTCATACTGCTTGACAAGCTCATCCAGGTTTTTACAGATCTGCACCACAAATGGAGCCACGGTCCAGCCTAAGGACTTCCCAAAATAGGGCAGGGAGCTGGTGACCAAGCCCACCCACGTGGGATGCATCCCGTGGCCGTACTCCGGCTGGAGCCCCCTCACCACGGCAGAGACAAACAACCCCTGGGAAGTGATGGGATGGGGATACACGTATTGCATGGCCCCAATGGCCTGCTGGAAGTTCAGAGCCTGCTGCCACTCCTTGGAGAGGTCGGGCTGGTTCTCCTGCTCCTCAGGGCTCTGTCCGAGGTGGTGCTCCAAGACAATCAGCACCTGCAGGAGCTTCAGCAGCTCGATCTGCAGCGGGTGCTCGCTCCAGATCTGATCATGGCCAAAATTGATCAGGCTCTCCTCGAAGAGCTCCTCCTCAGCCCCGTGGCTGGCCCCATCAGCCAGGAGCAGCTCGTAGCGCTTGTGGCTGACGTACATGGAGGCCGAGAGCGAGAGCAGCACGAACTCCTGCACTTTGCACCTTCCCAGCAAATTGCGGATGAACTCCACGTTCCTGCTCTCGGCCGCCTTGGCCGTGGTGGCCAGCTGGGCCATCATCCTGATGAGCACCTCCACGCTTTTCACCTGCACGTCCCTGTTGCCCAGCACGTCCCTGTGGGTGACCTTGAGGCAGCAGGGGTAGTAGGAGCGCAGGAAGCTCAGGCACAGGTAGGTGAGCAGCTCGATCAGCAGGGAGTGGGGACACACGGTGGGCGACTGAGGCTGCAGCTTCCCATAAAAGCTCTGCCCTACGAGGGCTTCCTGGTGGCGAGCCAAGAGGTTGTAGATGAGGTTGAGGTGTGCCGTGGAGCTGGTGTCCATGCTGGTGGTGGCCACGGCCTCGATGAACTCCTTGGGGTTGGTTTTGAGCACCGCCTCCAGCACGGAGAAGGCGTAGAGCACCCGCCGCGAGTCGTAGGGCTGCAAATACAGCAGCATGTGCTTGAACAGGGCCTCTGCCAGCTCCTGCTTCTCCTTCTGCTGCTTCAGCAGCCTGCACTGGCTGATCTCCTGCAGCTCCAAGTCCACCTCTTCGTCACTGGACAGAGACTCCGAGGCCTGAGTCCTCTCGGAGTCGGCCCTGGCGAGGTGGGGCCCCGCGCTGGATTTGGAGCTCTCGGAGAGGGAGGCACTGAGGGAGTTCCCGCGGGCCGGGGCCTCTCTGCCCTCGGCTGCGGCCTCGTTGTCCTCGTGGCTCAGCTCCTGCAGCTCCAGGGAAGGGGAGAAGGAGGAGGTGTTGTCACTGTCGTGGCCTGTGCTGGTGTCTGCGGATTCCGTGTGCTCGCTGTTGTCCGGGTCAGCCTCTGCGTCCTGAGAAGATCCCTCGTTTTCAGGCTGCTCGGCTTTCGGCTCTGCTTTCTCCGGATCGTTTTCCACTTCAGCCCAAATTGCTTCTCTGTCCACAGTAGTGAACTGGCTCAAGGGAAGGTTTTCCTCGGAATTGCTCTCAGAGATGCCAGACTCTTTCAAAGGAGCCTTTTTCTTGCAAAGCCAATCCCGAACATAGTCTGAAAAAGAGGTTTTTGTCACTTCATTTTCTATTTCACACATAAAATCATATCACAGTCTGGATTGGAAGGGATCTTTAAGGGTCATTTAGTCAATGTGCTTTATATTCAATAAATCATTTTTTAAAAAAGTTTATAAAGCTAGTCTGCTCCAATCCTGTATTAATTGTAATAAGTGGAGCTAAAAAAATGGGCAAGAATTATTCTTAAGGCAAGAATTATTTGTCTTTTAAAGTGTTTAAAGAGCAGTTCTAACCTACTGCAAAGACAACAGGATCAAAACATAAAACACTTTTAGGCTGAGACTCCTTAAGAGTGACAATTGTTTTTTTTATGCTTCCTGAACATTCAGTGTTTGTGGAGATCAGGAGGGAAATGGGAAGGATGGTAACAGAGGAATTGATTGATTAATTAATTAATTAAAGAGCTAATGTTTTCCTTGATTAAATGCTGTGGAACAAGGAAGGAATAGATTAGCTCTGTGTTTCTATAGCATCCCTGTGGATGCTGCAATTGTGTGACATCTATTTGTCAAGTGACACCAAAAAGTGATGCTGAGAGCACAGCCTGGGAACAGGCACAGCAGAGGAGACAGCAGCTTCCCTATAAAACTCCAGAAACTTCTCCACTGTTTCCTGCTCTGCTCCAGGAACAAAACTTGGATATTTGGGCCAAATCACAGAATTGTTGAAGGTGAAAAAGACCTTCAAGAGTAGAGTCCAGCCATCACCCAGCACTAAGCCAGGTCCCCAAGTGCCACATCCATGGTTTTCAACACNGGCCCCCCTGAGCCTCCTTTTCTCCAGGCTGAGCCCCTTTCCCAGCTCCCTCAGCCTCTCCTGGGGCTCCAGCCCCTTCCCAGCTCCGTTCCCTGCCCTGGACACGCTCCAGCCCCTCCAGGGCTCTCCTGCAGGGCCCAGAACTGGGCACAGCCCTCGAGGGGCCTCTCAGTGCCCAGCACAGAGGGACAATCCCTGCCCTGCTCCTGCTGGACACACAATTCCTCATCCAGCCCAGCTGCCAGTGGCCTCTTGCCCCCCTGGGCACCCCTGGGCTCGTGTCCAGCCCCTGGCACCAGCACCTCCAGGGCTTTTCCAACCCCTCTGCCCAGCCTGGAGCTCCACGGGGCTGTTGTGACCCAAGGGCAGGACCCAGCCCTTGGCCTGATTGACCCTCACACCGTTGGCCTCAGCCTGCAAATGGTGCAAGTGTCTCACATCCATTCCACTTCCAGCAATCCCAAACCTTAAATTTGGGTGGCTGGAGCTCATCTTCAATTCCAAACATCTCTCTTTGCTTCCACATCCTAGCTCAGGGATACCTCTGCCACAAAGGCACAGCTCTTGAATGAAAACAGATCTTTGGACACAGATATTTGAATTTTCAGAAGTCAGCAGGACAAGTAGGGGAGTTGTTTTTGTGTGCCTAAAACATCAAGATATTCCTCACGCAGTCACCCAAACGCTCCTGGATTCCTTTTGGCTGCAGACCTAATTTTGCTCTGGAAAACAGTGAACAGTTTGGATAATCTGGGAATGAAATGAGAAGTGTGGGACAAGATCCCAACAAAGACCAGAGCAGGGAGCAATCCAAGATCCCAACAAAGAACAGAGCAGGGAGCAATCCAACCCAAGAGGGAGGTGCAGCCACCAGAACAGCAACGATCCTTCAATTAGAAGGATTTAATCCTGAACTCTGCCTCAGGCATCACCACAGGGACCGGACAAGCAGGAATCCAGGGATCTGCTGCAGGGGGAGAACTGCTCCCTGCAGCAGGAGCTCTGGGGGCTCTCCAGCTCGGTGGCAGCAGTACCTGGGGAGCTGCTGTGCCGGATGTAGCTGATGGAGGTGCGCTGGGTGCGGGGGTGCAGCAGCAGCAGCAGGACGGGCTCCAGGATCCGCGCCACGTCGCTGAGGGACAGCGCCCGGATCAGCCAGCCCTGGGCCGCCGCCCCGATGGCCCCGTCCGAGCAGTTCAGGCTGTCCAGCACCACGAACAGGGACCTGGGGGAGGAACAGCACCAAGGACAGCTGAAATCCCCGAGAAAATCAATGCAAGCAGTAAAACCCTGCAGGGAACACACCCGGAGTGAGTTCAAGGAAGCGCCAGCCAATGGCTCAGGTCTGCTCCCCACAGCTTTGGCCAAGCACTTTTTCCTGGACTGAGGTCAGGAATTTGCCACACAAATCCTGCCACTCTGCAAGAGCAGCAGGTTTTAAAGTTCATTCCCATATTTATTTGCTTTTATCTCATTTCATCCCATAGGAAGTAAAACTAAACTAAGAATTTTATTTTCACAAAGAGCTGGAGCTATTTTCTTTGGAAGGCAAATTTAATTTACTCCAAGATAAAAAAAAGATCTGCCCTCCAGAAAAGCTACTCCTCATTTATGAACCTTTTTCTATTTTTACAGCAACTTCCTTCACCCTTAAAACCACAGCATGCACAGAGGGCCCTGCAAAGATAAACTCCAAGGAAGTGGAAGATCTTCCTTTTGCTCATTTTTTTACTCTCCCTGCAGAGAACTCCTCCCCCCTGCCTCAGAAAAGAGAATAAAGCATGATATAATTCAATATAAAAATGCAAAGGGAAGTGGAAATACCTATCAAAGGAGCGATTGTGGGAAGTCACTCTGCTGCCTTGGATCTCTCTGGTCAGGTGCCACATGACAGAGAATCTGAACAGAGCTTCCAGCCTTGTCCCCTTGGCAAGGAAACAAAGGAGACTTAGGGAGGTTTCCAAGTCAGATGAAAATGAGAACACATTGGTATCCAGGCAGTGGTTATTGGTGGAAAGCTTTTAAAATGTTTCCAAACTTTCATGTTTCATAATTGCAAGGGGAGGAAAACAATAGCAAAGATTGGAAAAACTGGTTTAAGTTTTATTGTGGAAAATGTGCTGTCAGTTGTTAAAGAACTGCTCTGTCATTAAATTAGGGAAGGAAAAGGAAAGGAAATTAACTCATAACTCGCTGACTTAAAATACATCTTATTGTGAGACCAAATACTATAAAATCAAGTTAAAATAAAGTGATTTTACAGGTATTGGTGGAGCTGGAGCAGTGGGGAATACTGACAAGAACTGCTAGTTTTCAGACACTACAGGATTTGGGCTTGAACTAAAAACTCCAGCTAATATCTACTGATAGATTTTGTATCCAGGGATTCAGTCCAGCACTAATCCCACGCTGAACAAATCCCAGGGAATTGTAAAAGCATGGACTGAACCTGTCAGACACAGCAACCACGGGAGTGAAGACACTGAGAAGGGAACAGGAGGAAATTTGGGAAGCATTGGAATAATTCCACAGTGCTGGAGGGGCCTCGGTGCATGCAGGACTCACTTTATCCCGATCCAGAAGGGCCTGGCAGATGATGTCTTCACAGATATTTGCTGAGGGAGCCAGGCAGTGCAGTCTGTAGAACAATTCCACACAGGCAATGTGGTGCTCCCGAGTCTCCTTGTTCAGCTGATTCCAGAGCACACAGGCAACTCTCTAGGCAAAACCAACAATATTTATATTCATAATTATTAATAATTAGATTAGTAATAAGAGCCATTTCTTTCCTGGCTTCCTATTACCAAAAGGCATTTCCAAATTGCCTCAGAATCCCAGGATTCTATGAATTAGAGGTTCAGTGTAGCTGGACAGTTGAAAAGGAAAAGAAAATGGACACCTGGTAGAAATCTGTTTTCTCTGAGATCATCTTCAGAACTGCAGGAGCAATGGGAGGAAGGGTGACCATCTGCAGCTTCCCAAGGAAAGGGTTGTGGCCAGACACTTTGTACCTCTTCATCCTGTCCTCAATCACCAGTGCCAGGGACTGGGAATGGTTGATGACCTCCAGGAGGGTGAAGATGGACACGTTCTGCACGTAGCAGTCGTTGACGCAGCAGCAGATGGTCATCAGGGACTTCAGCCACAGAGGGAAGCTGGGATCGCCTCCTGCTCCAAAGGGAAGGGACAGAAAGGCTTTGGAACAACCTCAGGGTTGGGCTCATCCTCCCAAAAATCCTTTAAGCAAGGTCACGGGATCAAAATGGCTGCGCAGATCCCAGTGTCGTGCTGACAGCATCAACAGCTCATGGAATCATGGAATCGTTTGGGTTGGAAGGGACCTTAAAGATGGAAAGGACACCTTCCACTATCCCAGGCTGCTCCAAGTCCCCTCCAACCTGGCCTGGGACACTTGCAGGGATGAGGCAGCCACAACCTCTCCATGTTTTCCCTACTTGTCCCAGCAAGTAGGGAAAGAAGCTCTTGCAGGACCCAAATAATGACAGGATTTCTGCTTTCCTATTGCTGTTTATTCCCAACCATTATTTCCAGCTACTGTTTTCCAGCTGCCATCAAACTCCAGAGGGCTCCTGATCCATGGATGCTCTTCCAGTAGCAGTGAGGGCCCTCATTTCAGAATTTATAGATTTATAATATTCAGAAATTTATAAATTTCTAACTGAAATGCTTGACATCAATCCAAGCCATCTTTGCCTCTCCTGAGGGAACAATGGAAGTATTCCATGTCCATGCCATGCTCACCCATGGAGATGATGGGAATATCATCAGACAGCAGGAATATGGAGTGAGGTGAGGAAAAGAACCCAATTTTCCGGTTTGCCACCTCCCCATTCCCTACAAACCTCTCTGTGGGTTAACTTTACGGCCAATCACATCTCCTGCTAATTCCTCTGGAATTCCAAGAGCAAACCGGCCCCCCAGTTATACAAAATTATCCTTATTTGATCCATTGAGCTCCTTTGAATCCTGAGGGTTTGGGAAAAGAGATGATTTTGCCTCTGTTATGGTTCAGAGCTCCAATTTTCCACCTACACCCATCTTCCTCTAAAACATCCTTTTTTTTTGTGGGGGACACAACCCATGGACAGTAGGGGATGGATATCCTGAAAATCCTAACCCATACAAGGCTGTACAGGCCAGGAGGTCTTTTTATCCCTTCAGCTATGAATTTTCTGGTGGAAATTTTCAAAACAAATTTGAATTTAAAATCTTGGCACAACTCAGCTGCCAGACACACCCCAGATGCTGAGGTGGGTGAGTCTTTAATTCACAATTTGCCTTCAGCCCTGTCAAAGGGTTTTTACTGGCTCTGGCCTTGCAAATAGCCCAGCTCGCACTATTTGCATCCTAAAAATGCTCAGGTTGCCCAGGAAAGGAAGCTTTTCTTACCAGGCCCCTGAAACAGAGAGAGGTACAGCTGCTCCATCTCCTCCTCTGACAGGTAAACTGGGAATGTGGTACAATCCAGCAGCAGGTGACAAGCTGCAGAGAAAGCTTCCTTGCAGTCACCTCGGAGGGGTCCCAACACCAGCTCCAAGTCCCACTCTTCCTCCTCCTTCTCCTTTTTGTGCCCAGAGCTGTGTTCAGAGAGGAGAGGACTGGAATTCTTGCTCCTGAAGGGTGAGCCCCGGGCTGAGAACAGCTCTGAGAGCATTTGTTTCACCTGAGGCACCGTGATTTGCTTGGCATCCCAGGGGCTCTTTTTCTTGTTGCCACTCTCAGGTAACCTGTAGCCATTCTCCTTTTTCTCCTTCCCACTCAGATTTATTGCTGCAATCCCTTCACTACTCATTTCTTGGAGCTGCACCCCAAAAATGTATTTGCTGGAAAATTTGGCAACCAGCTCCTGGATGCAATACAGAGTTTTCTGGATGCTCCCTCCCTTTTTCCAGACATCGTCCTTCTCCAGGGTCACCGTGGGCACCCCCAGGTGCTGGGAGAGCTCTGGGGAGGAGGCACTCAGGCCAATGCCACTGTCCTCTGACTTGAGGGGAGGGAAGGGAGCCTCATCCTCCTCCTGCAGCCCAGATTTGGTCTCCAGGGTTATGTCCACATCTTCCTTTGGCACTGGGCTCTGGAACAGCAATATGGATGTGGTTAATGTGGCACTGCCAACGGAGATTTAAACTGGAGAACAGCAATGACAAAAAAATCACAAACTTCTTGTTTGTGATTTCCAGATTTTGTTTACAGCTCCATTCATTTCCCTTTAAAACCCAACAAATGTCTGCATAACCCTCACACACTGACTCATCAAACAGAAACTCAGCAGAGGGATGTGTTCCCTTAAAAGCCATTTCCCCCCAGAGCAGTGTTCCATCTGTTGCATTATTTCTGCTCAAATGCAGTTATTTGTTCTGCTGGCAGGCTGTGCTTGTGGGGTTGCTTTATCCCGTTTATTCCTCATTCCTTAGCATGGTCCTTTGCACACCAACAATGCCCCATTGTGTTCCACTGAAATATTAATTGAAAGCCCTGCAGACCTAACCAGCTGTGAAGCTGGGCTGCATTGGGCAACTCCAGTTTTTAGCTACTGCATTCTGTTTCCAAAACCATTTAGATCCCATCCTTCTCAAGGGGCAGAACTCTAGCCCCAGTTTGAGAAAGAACTGAACTCCTTCAGTGCCACAAATAATTCAAACTGAACACCAGTGAGAGTAACAAGGCAGCAGAGTGCTCTGGAAGGAGCCAAAGAAGGGAAGTTTCAAAAAATCTTTATTGCTGCAGCTACAAATTTCATAGAATGATAGGTTTGGGCTGGAAGGGATCTTAAAAATGATCCAGTGCTACCCCTGCCATGGGCAGGAACAGCTTCCACTGGCCCAGGCTGCTCCAAACCCTGTCCAAGCTGGCTTTGGACACTTCCAGGGATGAGGCAGCCACAGCTTCTCTGGGAATTCTATCCCAGCTGCTCCCTACCCTCACAGGGAGGAATTCCTTCCCAATATCCATCTATCTCTGCTCTCTTTGAGTTTGAAGCCATTCCCCCTTGTCCTGTCACTCCATCCCTTGGAAATTGTCTCTCTCCATCTTTCCTGCAGCTCCCCTCAGGCACTGGAGCTCCAGCTGCTATCCAGGCTGAAGGAGAATCAGCATTTTAAATTATGTCCCAAAATGATTTAAACCAGCAGTTTTAAAGGGTTTTAACCATCTCTGAGGGGCTGAGAATCACTTACCCCATTCCCACTCCCTGTCTCGATGTCCAGGTAGGAAGGGGGCATTTGCACCTTGCTGAGCACCTTAAAACAGGTCTTTAAGGCATGGGTGAGTTCTGGCAACCCCAACACTTCCATGTTTTCCAGGAGAGACTGCACCATGTAACTGAGCATCTGGGGGAGGTACTGGGTCTGCACCTCGGAGTAGAGCTCCTGAAATAAATTGGGAATGTTTAAAGGAGTTATCACATCTCATCCATCATCCATCACCCACCAGAGATTGATAAACCAGGCTGCCTTACCAAAGGAATCACATCCAGCAGGAACACCAGCAGGGTGCAGAGCTCTGAAATGGTAGGGGGAGTGCTCACACTTTCCAGAGGATATCTCATCCCTGTGGATTTGTTTCTGGAGTGAAAGACACATTCTTATGTAAGGGGTTTTTTTTTCATGGCAAAATTCTGGTTAAAACCAAAGAGCTTCATTAAAATCAGCACAAAATACTGAACAGCTTTGAGGCAAAGGGCTTCTAACACAGCAGGAGAAAATATTCTGTCAAAACAACCTAAACTCTGTGTGGGATGATGAAGAGCTGCTAATTTTCAGATTGAATCTCACTACTTGAAGCAGAATCTTCTTTCTTAAGAGTTAGAAAATGATAAAAAGAGAGATATCATAGAATCAGAGGGTTGGAAGGGGCCTTAAAGACCATTTAGTATCTTAATTTTTCTCCTATAAAGGCCTCTCCACCTCCCCTCCCAAACCTTTTTCATTTCTCTGTTGATTTGAAAGGAATTTCTTTTGTTCCCACGTTGAAATTTCCATCTAATTGTTTACCTGGTTGCATTCCTGAATTATTTGTGGACACAACTTACAGATCTGGCTGGTTCTATCATTTTCCTTAAAAGCTTCAGTAAATATTATTATCCTGAGCAGACAGCTCTGAAGTGGCATTTTTGAGAGCACAACATAAACACCTGAAACAATCTTCAAAGCATCTGGTCAGGTAATCCCAGAGGAAATCAGTGCTTAGGGATGTGATCAACAAATTCACTGTTTTGACAATTTCTGAAGCATTTTTGTTCTCTTTGATTGCACTGGAAGGGAAAGAAAAGAAAAAGAAAACCAGATGTCAGTGAGGATTCATACCCCATGAGCTGATGCGCTCTAAAATCTCTTTTCCCCTTTCTCAACAAGCTAAAAAAACACTGATTATTTTTAAATCAAAGACTAAATAATTGTGGAATAGCTGGAGTTGGAGCATCTTTCAGATGCTGGAGATCACAAGGCTGAGCTCTGTCAGCAGCCTGATGTCCCTGTGGTTTCTCAACACCCATCACATGCAACAAACTTCATTTTTTTCTCTGCTAATCTAAGAGAAGTCCACTCTGTGTGGGGAAAAGGGGAAGTCAGAGAACAATTAGATCCTCTCTCCAGAAAGTCACTTTGTTACAAAACAAACCTTCCTTAAATTGCTCGATTTTAACAATTTAGCTTAAAAAAATGATTCAGTTTCAGCTCAGAGTTGGAAACTTGTCTCTACCTTGCCAGGATGTTGCCACTTTGATTGTAGCTGAGTTTGAGATCAGAACCCAGGGTGTCTTTGCAGTAGGAATAAAAAGCTCTAAGAACTTCCAGGAACAGATCCCCAACAACCTGAGGCCCTGCAAGGAAAGGGAAAAAAGAATCCAGGAGTTGTATACAGAGGAGGTGCAGAAATAATAACTTCAATGCCCATAACTTAAAAAAATTAATTAAATAAATATTAATCTAAAAGATAAGAAAATAAAATTAAAATAATTAAATAATTAAATAATTAAATCAGATAGTTAAATAATTAAAATAATTAAATAAAATAATTTAAAATTGAAGTAATTTTTAAAAAAAGTAATGCATAAAGCATTGCAATGAGTGCTTTTAAAAAATGAAAAAACCAAGTTGAAGGGACTAAGAATAGCAGAAAAGGTCAAAGATTCTTGTGATGTTTAATTTGATGCCTTTAAATAATAGTTGCATTGTTGAATCCATTTCCAAAGGGATTGAAAGTCTTAATGGCTTAAGGCTCAAGGAGTTAAACTTTGTGTGCTGACTGGAACAGAAAGATTAAACTGGATACTGCAGTTTAGCTAAATATCCCTGATTTAAAAGGGATTTATTACCCTTTATTTGTACTTTAGATTAATGCTGATTGTCAGGCAGCCAAGCAACACATCCAGTAGGGCAATGTCTCTCATTTACTTTCTAAATTCAATTAATCAATACATTTATAATGGAAACAACCTCTTTGGCAACATCACTCCCCAGCCAAAATATTCTTAAAAATTTGTCAAGTCACTTTGGTTTAATTCTTTAGTGCAGAAAGGTGAATTTGCCCTTGAAAATGAGGATGGGCAGAGCCTGATCCTTCAGGTGCTGCATGGACACAGCAGGACAGACCTGGCACAGGGAAGTGCATTCCAGCAGATAAACTCCATGGAACAAATGGAGCTGGATATGGAGATAAGGGTGGAAGTGCTTCTTTTTAAGGGCCCTGTCAATTCAGGGCACAGAATCACTGAATTATCAGGGTTGGAAGAGCCCTTCAGGACCATCCAGTGCCACCCCAGCAGCACCAGCATCACCCCAAACCCTGTCCCCAAGGGCCACATCCAGACTCCTCCTGAGCACTCCCACAGACAGTGACTCCACCACTCCCTGGGCAGCTCATTCCAAGGCCTGACCACTCTGGGAGGGAAAAATTGTTCCCAATCTCCAAGCTGAGCCTCCCCTGGTGCAATTTGAGTCCGTTCCCTCTGCTCCTGTCNAGCTCCGTTCCCTGCCCTGGACACGCTCCAGCCCCTCCAGGGCTCTCCTGCAGGGCCCAGAACTGGGCACAGCCCTCGAGGGGCCTCTCAGTGCCCAGCACAGAGGGACAATCCCTGCCCTGCTCCTGCTGGACACACAATTCCTCCTCCAGCCCAGCTGCCAGGGGCCTCTTGCCCCACTGGGCACCCCTGGGCTCGTGTCCAGCCCCTGGCACCAGCACCAACAGGGCCTTTCCAGCTTGAGCAGCTCCCAAGACACTCTGTGCCCAGCCTGCAGGGCTGGGGTTGTGCTGACCCGACAGGAGGGCACAGATGGGCATTTCCCTCACGGGGATCCATCCATGCTCTGCAGGGCTCTGTGGGGCAGCCAGAGATACCCTGGAGAGGGAATTTGTTCCAGAGCAATGCCAAGGCAAGGAACAGCCTCCTGCACACCCCCACACAACAGAGTCAGGATTAGGAAGGATTGTGTAGGGTTTTTGAAGTCCTACTCAGAGCTGGTGATGCCTCAGGTTTTAACTTTTATATTTTTCAAACCCTGCACTGCCTGGTGTGTAACTCTGAAGTTTCCTGTGGCCTGTGAGCTGCTGCTCTCTCGTGCTGGTCAGACAGAACAAACCTCTCTGGGTTTGCTCTCCAAGGACACCCAGGCCCCAAAATGTGTCAACTAAAAGCCTCTGAAGAGGAGGGGCAAACCTGGGGTAATTACATCATTAACTGAAGCTTTAATTGGAGAATTAACCCTGATATGCAAATGGACCAAACTTATAAAAGTGTGAAGAACCCGTGACCCAGGGCCCATCTTGGGTGTCCCCTTTGGCTTGCCCAGGGTGCACCTTTGAAGGCCCTTCCAATAAATCCCTGCCTTTATTCTCTTTTTTTTTGTCTAGTCTCTTGTAGGTGGCCACTCAAGGCATCACTGGGACAAACACTTTACCTATTTCAGGTTTGTCCAGGAGGCTGATAAGGATCCTGAAGGGTTTCAGATAAGCCTGGTGCTGTTCCTCTGGGTCAGACTCTGGGAATTTCTGATGCAGAATCACAATCAAACTCTAGAAAAAGGAAAACATCCCAGTGTTATACATCAGAGACAGATTGTCATCTTATTAAGAGCTGAAGTGTTTCTAAATTTGATTTTGTTTAGGGCTGACTACAAATGAACTCCAATTTTCCATCCAGGGTAAACAAATCAATGCCATCTTCCCATCATCTCTACTCAGGGCTGATCTTACCCAGAGAAACATTTTTAAATAATTCAGGTAGTTCAGCCAAGATGCTTCCCTTTGGTTTCCTTAGATTCCATAAGCAATCCAATACTGGGATAAATATAGCCCAGAGGCTTTGAGATGGATGGAAATGGAACCACAGGGACAGAGAGGGAAGGACAAACCAATAATTGGGAATAATTCTGGACACAGTTTGTGCTAAAATTTAAATTATCACGGATTTATCTGGAATATATCTGTATAAAATGAATACAAACCTCAACCAAAAGATCTTTAGAGTATTTTGCAAAGAAATAAACAGCATGGTCTTCAGAAGTGGTGGAGTCTGGAGCAAAAGTGCCACCTTTAATATCAGAGCCTACAAGAAAGCAGAGGCAGGAGGAGCTCAGGGAGCAGCACAGAGCACTGAACACAGGAGTTTATACTGAAATTACACTGCTTTTTAACCTTTGTTGTTTCAAAATGACCAGTTTGGGGCATCCAGATGTTCAGCACAGCACATAAATTAAAACCAAGGCCAAATACAGTGGGAATTATTATTTCTTCCAGAAAAATAAGGTTAAAATAGTGCCTCACTTCTTTTAGTGCACTGAACCACTTCACAACAAACTGTGGGTGGAACCAGAATTTATCAGATACCCTGGGATTCAGAGGGAAATAAATTCACCAAGAGAAGCCCTTTTTGCCAAATAATTCATTGTATTAAGGCACTTAATAAATGGCAAATAAACACCTTATCATCATTCATTAAAAGCTGAAAAAGCATATTACAATTTTAAACACTGACTTTTTTTTTGTTCTCAAGTATCCAGAATATTGAAAATCCCTGGATTTTGGGCAGTACCTAGCAGCCATGCATACAATCTCCTGTTGAGGGACATGTCTCTCCTCAGCAGTGTCTGGGTGGCTGCTGACAGGATGTAAACCAGATCAGCCCTTGGGAGCAGGATGGTGCTTTCCTTGCAGTCCTAGGGTGGAAAACAAAGATATTTTCAGCTGTTTGTGAGCACTGAAAGGAGAAAAATTGGTGATGGGATGGTTTTTTTACCTAGGAATAGTAATGTTTTGGGAAAAAGGTAACAAACCATTACCAGGAAGATGGTTTGTGTGCTAAAAATCTTGAGAAATTTGACACAATCTCAAGGAATTTGACACAATTGTGATCATGGAGTCACAGGATGGTTTGGGTTGGGAAAGGATCTTAAAGATCATCCTATTCCAAGCTCTTCCATGGCAGGGACCCCTTCCACTGTCCCAGGCTGCTCCCAGCCCCAGTGTCCAGCCTGGCCTTGGGCACTGCCAGGGATCCAGGGGCAGCCACAGCTGCTCTGGGCACCCTGTGCCAGGGCCTGCCCACCCTCCCAGGGGACAATTCCTTCCCAATATCCCACCCAGCCCTGCCCTCTGGCACTGGAAAGCCATTCCCTGGGTCCTGGCCCTCCAGCCCTTGGAAATTGTCTCTCTCCAGGTTTCCTGCAGCTCCTTCAGGCCCTGCAAGGTCACACTGAGCTCACCCCAGAGCTTCTCTTCTCCTTAAGACTTAAAAATCCTTCCTCCATCCAAAACACTGCCTGTCCTACAGGGGAGTGAGGAAACAATGGGAACAACTTTTGTTTTAAGTAATATTTTCTTCCCTGGTCCTTACCAGAAATAATTTAATGTGGACAATTCTAAATTCTAAAATCCCACTTGGATAAACTCCATATTTTTTCCACATGAGCTGCTCAGGCCTGAATACTTCAAGCACATCCCAAATATCCCCCAGCAGCCCCTGTGAAATCACATCTTCAGCCTGGGAAGCTGTAAAGACTCTGAAGAGCAGAGTCTCCTCCACTCCTAGAATTAATGTGGCACAAGAAGCCATAAAATTCATTGATTTTGAAGGTTCAAAATTCAAAATTTGGCAATAACAGAGGTAGGAACTGGGCTGTTTGCACAGAACACACCTTCCCTGGGACAATCCCAAAATAATCCCCTTACCAGAGCTGTATAAAATGGGAAAAAGAAGAGGATTGCTTCCAGAGTGTTCCTCTGCACAAGGACATTGGAATCCAGGACTGACACACACAAAGATTTTATCTATTAAAGGAAAACACAACATTGAAATGACAATCAAATAATCACAGGAAGGAAAGGAAGAAAATTTGGCTACCTACGAACAATGTTTTGTTTAAATAAGAGGATCATTACAATTTAACTCCTGCACCCAAAGTGAGTTAAAACACATTTTTGTGGATATTAAAAGAATTGTTAATATTGGGTTTGTAACAATACAGAATGTCCCAGAGTTACAAGATGCAAAACCTCCCAAAATGCAGATATTAAAGTACTCTAATTAGTCTTACACTTATTCCACCACTCAACATGAATTACTTCCCACAGATTTCCATTTTACTGGAAAAAGAAAAGGACACTAAATTTCAGAACAGCAAACACTTTGGGAACTGCACATTAAACATTGCAACCAGAAAAGCTGCTCTTCAAATTAAATGTATTAAGCAATTGCACATCATGAACCTTTCAGCCTCTCTTCTCAAAATACTTTTAATTGCACGGCATCCTAATTTAATCCAGAGCAAACCCAATCTGCTGGGATTATGGAATGGAAAATGAACTTACTGTGAGTTTATAATCAGTGCCAAGCATGAATTTCTGCTGTTTGCCAGAGAGTTCCCTGTTGATGTGGCTGACAACGAAGAGGGAAGCAGGGAGCCTGATGGAGGGGCTGCCCAGGACACTGCCCCACAGGGCCCCATAAAAAACCTCCTGGCCCATCAGCAGGGACAGCTTCACCAGCAGAGCATCTGTTCTGTACAGACACATCCCACAGGAGAAAAAAACACCTTTGTTAGCTGATTTTATACCACAGAAATGGAATTATATATGTTATATTGCATATAATTTATATATTAATATAAATTTTTAATTGTATGTTATATAGTAGTATATATTACATTATATTATACATTATAAAGTATATATTANATATTAGAGTTGAGATGATTTATTTGAATCTCAGGATGGTTTGGGTTGGAAGGGACCTTAAAAACCACCTCAATTCCACTCCCTGCCATGGGCAGGGAACCTTCCCTTAGACCAGGTGATGATGGATGAATCTCATTGTTCAAAAACAATCAAACCCACTCAATTCTTTGTCACTAAAACAAAGTTTCTGTTCGTACACTGGGAACTTCTCCAGGAAATATCTGGAAATATTTAGCTCTGACCAAACAACTGCAGTACCTCAGATTGCAAAATGGTTATGGGCAGAGGTGTGAAATGCTAAATTGGAAGTAAATTGAAAGCTAAATTTAAGCAGATGCTGAAGTCTGAAAGCCAATTTTATCGGCCTGGGAGCTGGAAGTTATCCTAAAAATGTCTGTTTTCAAATCTACAGGGTTAATTATTAAGACACTGGATGAAGAAAAACAAGAGATGTGAAGTCCCCTGCATCCCTGGAAGTGTCAAGGCCAAGCTGGGTGGGACTTGGAGCAACCTGGGACAGTGGAAGGTGTCCCTGGCCTTGGAAGGGCTTGGAATAGGATGATCTGGATGAGCTTTAAGGTCCCTTCCAAGCCAAACCATCCCATGATTCCATGAGATAAAACAACACTTTGCACACAGGACACCCTGAAATGAGTTCCAGACCCTCCCACTGGAAGTCCTGAGACTGGAGGCACATTCCCTGCCCTGGGAATACTTTGGTATTTTACCATAAAGGAGGAATTGAAACCTCAAGTGAGGAATGCAAGATTGAGAAAAGAGGGAAAAGCCCAGCTCAGAAGAGGAAACATCCTCCCAGAGTGATGTTCTTTTCCATTTCTTTATTAAAAAATCCCTCAAACCAGTTTTCCTTTTCCATTTTCTGTGTGTGAGTGCACAAACTCGGGAATATTTGGAGCAGGAAATGGTGTCTAGGCTGAAGCACAACCTCAGCACTTTGTTCACTTTCAGGAACAGCAGGAGATGGATTAATTTTAGTCCTCAATATTGAAGGTTCTGAAAACACTCAGTGGAGAGCCTCTCAGGAAAAAGAATTGAAAATTAACCTAACACATCTTCTGTCAAGATATTCTTGCACCAGAACCATTGCAACGAGTAAACAAAAGAAAAACTTCCTCATGGAAATTTGTATTTCACAAAAAAAACCCCATGAAATGAATTTTAACAAATATTTCACAAGATTTATGAAATATATGGTCAGTACTGTGTGATCCTGTTTGCTCAAGGCAAAGAGGAAAATGATGCCATCAAAAATAGGGAAAAAAGCTATCAAACCAGAGGTCAGATCTTGGAATTTCATCTGCAGTTCCCATTAACTCCCTGCTCCATATTTTTGTCAGATTATATAGAAATATTGGAAAGAATTCAGCTGTTCTCTCATGTTACACTACTTAAATAGAATTTATCTCCAGAGCAGTGGTTTGGGCAGTCAGGTGAATTATTTAGGAGTTCAGAGGAGCTTTAAGGAATAGTTTTTATTCTCTTCTTTCAGCACATCTATTTTTAACCCTCCTTTTCCTCTTCTCCTCCTGGGATGAAAATAGAGGGGAAAAGGTTTTCCTACTTTAACATCTTTCCAGGTCCCACCATTCATCCCCCTTTAGAAGCTCTTTTATCTATAGAAATCTGACAGAAATTTCTTGAGAATTCCCTAGAAAATCAAAATACTGGATATTGGGTCAACTGATATGGAATAATTAATCTTACCTGTCATAAATTTCTGATCCTTCTTCCAAACCAGGCAGCAGCCCAATTACAAAGGCCTGGAGTCCAGGCAGGAGAGACTTTTGGAGAGGGAGAAAATATTTCTCATACAACCCAAGGAGAACAGGTCTCACTGACATTGCTGCATTTGCCAGCAGAGGGAACAAACCAGAGCTTTGAATCCAAAAGAAAGGCCAAAAAAAAAAAAATAGTTAATTAAAATAGATTGAGATGGTTGTGCCTTAGAAAAAAAAATTAAATTACCTGTACAAGAATAAATCCTTGGCAAGCCACTTTGTGCCTTAGAAAAAATTAGAATTACCTGTACAAGAATAAATCCTTGGCCAGCCATTTTGTGCCAATGATTTTGAAGATTATTTCATAGGTTTCTAAAGCCTTTAAGTGCACCCCACTGGGCAGGGCTGGGTGCAAACACTGGGATAATCTTTTACTGATGATCAGCCTTCTGGGCAGCAGAGAATATTTCAGGTTACTCTGGAGAGCCTGGGGGAGAAAGGAGAGGAGAATAAATAGTTAGAATGTGAAATATAAAATATATAATGGCTGCATGGTAGAGGTTGAGAGGAATGGTGAGAAGAGTTTTAACTCCTAACTGCATTTTGTTACACTGAAACAGCACAATTCTGCATTTGATTTTTTACATAGAATCAGCCATGGAAAATTTTAAAAAGCCTGGTCTGACTCTAAACAGAAAAGGGAAAAGGAAGTCAAAGAACAGGATTGGGACAGGGTATCCTTATCCCATCTCCAGGCGAAGTAGGGAAGTGACAAGAGAGCATCTCAGCTTTTAAGGAATAAAGAAAGAATTAAAGTTTTATATTTCCTCATAAATTCTCATTTCATGAATGGAATCATGGAATGCTTTGGGTTGGAAAGGACCTTCAAGATCATCTTGTTCCAACACCTTCCACTGTCCCAGGCTGCTCCAAACTGGCCTTGCACACTTCCAGGGATGAGCAGTCCACAACCTCCCTGGGCACCCAGGGCCTCCCCTCCCTCCCAGGGAAGAATTTTTTCCTAATTATCTGAAACATAAATAACCCTTCCAACCAAAGCAGACAAGATTAAATGGGACAAACCCCTCTGATCTGGAATTCTGTGTGGCTACATTCACTAAGTTGAATAACTCCCTGCACTGATGTGCAAGTAAAAGATGTTTAGGACAGGAAATAAATAAAATTTGCTGCTGGGCCAGGTTTCAGGAAAAACTGTGCCTCCCTTCTTGGGAAAGGTTCCTCCTTTCCTTCAGCCACCAGAGCATTTCAGCAGGGAAATAAGTAAGTTTTCTCTTCAAGTCAGAGACAATTAGAAAGAAAAGTTGCAAGTCAAGGGCACTTCAGGATTTGATCAGTCTGCAAACACAAGCAGATGTTCCAGTGCACGAGGACATTTGGGATATTTTCAGGATCAGGAAAATTCTTCTCTCTCTCTAAAGTTAAATCATGGCCTTATCCTATGTAATTGTTTTTAACTTCTTCCATCCTGCTTGGAAAAGCAGCAGAAAGTGGAATAACCTTTCCTGGAATAAACCCAGACCGGGTCACTTAACCCTGAACACTCCTCAGCAGGAAGGGGAGGAGATAAAACCCAGCACCTTTTAATAAGGACAGCTGGCAGTAAATTTATTCAAGAAGAGAAAAGGTTGAGAGTTTATAACAACAGCAAACAGAAATGTCACCCCATCCTGGCAGACACACAGATGTCACTTAGAGCCACTTCATTTCCTTCCTTCCCTCCCCCAGGATGGGCAGAGCTGCATTTTAACTGGTAATAAAAAACAAAATCCAAGAATAGAGCAATAATGCACTTATTTAACTAGACCAGGTTATATTTGTGGAGTTCCCTTTTTAGCACCTTTTATATCTGAGACATTTCCTCGTGTGCTACATGAGGAATATTATTTCAACATTAAAATCCTTAATAGTTGTAAGAACTTGGAAGATTTCTGGAAAGCTGGACTTTGAAACTTTCTATTTATATTGCTTGGCATGTGTTTGCCCACACCCTCTCTGTATATTTATAGATATAAAAGGAGTTAATTACAAAAAAAAAATAGGCCAGTGGTAAATATTTTCCCTCTCGGTGTTCAGACTGAACAAATACCATCTTAATATTCCAACAGTTTGAACTGAAATATCAACCAGGCAGAAAATGGAAACATTCACTGTTTATCACACAGAGAATCAGATGCACTACAGAATTAATGACATCTCAGCCAATTTCTGGTTTGGCTCCAACATCCCTAAGGATTTGAAGGAAATAAAAACTCCTTTCCCCAAACATCAGGGATAGATAAGCAGAATATTTAGACTCATGGAATGGTTTGGAAGGGACATTAAAGATTATCCAGGGATGAGCAGGGACACTTTCCATTATCCCAGGGTGCTCCAAGCTGGCCTTGGGCACTGCCAGGGATCCAGGGGCAGCCACAGCTGCTCTGGGCCCCCTGTGCCAGGGCCTGCCCACCCTCCCAGGGAACAATTCCTTCCCAAGATCCCATCCTGTTAAAAATTCCCAGTTGTCCCTGATCTCCCAGCAGATTCAGGGGTTTTAAACCCCATTCCAACATTTTAGAAGGCTGTGGTAGCCCCAGGAGCCCTCCCAGCAGCCCCTGGCTGCTGCTGTGCTGGAAGGTTCAGGTTCTTCCCAGCTCTCCCAGAACTGCAGAGATCCAAGGATTTTAAAAGGCTTGAAAGGCATTAATTAGCAGAAGGATCTTAAAGTGTTCACTGAAATAAGAGTGACATGGTAATAGACAGGTTTCTAAATGCTAATTAATCTCCTTGAGCTAATAGGCAAAGTTGAGAAGTTGGATTTTTAAATATCCTGAGCTTCCACAAGTGAAGAAAAAGAACAAAGAAGCAGGATCCAGGAATGCTGAAATGATAATTTTGGCTGGGAGGGGTGAATAAAAGTGAGATCCCATCCCACACCATTGTTTGCAACACTAACACATAAGGATGCTCAGAATTTCTGTGAAATTGGGCTATAAAAAGTACAGAATGGTCTATAAAGGGAAAACTTGCTATTTTTTGCACCTGTGCCTTAAAATTAAACCACGCACAGAGAAGAATATTTGCATTTCCTCAGCTCCTGGTTTAATTCTTTCTGCACTAGAAACCTGTTTAAAATAATAATAAAAACCCCGTGCAAATCAAGTAAATATTTTTATTTCCATCACTAAAATTCCAGGAAAAGGCAGCATCAATTTATAAGATTACCTTCAATTAGGAGATACCATAATTCTTGTTTAAACAACAGTGGTTGTGAGGAGAGGGGGAGAAGGAGAACCTGTGATTCCATTTTCCACTGATTCATTTTCCAAGTAAAAAAAAAATTCCAAACAGAGCTCCAGCTTCCATAGAAATACCATGAATACAATTAATTTTAGAGGTGGTTGGAGCTGGAGTTGCACTAAAAAAGGGGGGGAAAAAGGGGTATAAAACATCCTTCATCCTGCACATTGCATTTGTCCATTGGGTTTGGGAAAAAATAAAGGAACTTCTCAAAAAGAGAAATAAGACTTGTCTTCAGCAGAAGTCTGAAGCTGAGCCAGCAGCTGGTTTAAAGCCCTGGAAGTCTGAGTTTTCATATGAAGCAAGTGATTAATTAATGGCTGCACTCATGAAATCCCTGCTTGAGAAGAATCCTCCTGTTCTCTCCCTCAAGAACAGACAGATTGTGACACTGAGTGTTGCTGTTCCAACAATGAATGTGCAGCTGCAATGAGTTTTGGGGCTTGTTTTCCTTTCCCCTCCAAAAAGAACAAGGATTTGGGTGAGATCAGGTTCACCTCGAAGTTTCTGGGGCAAGAAAAGCCTTCAGAACTAAAAAGCCACAGATTCATTTTCTGTTGGAAGTTCGATTTTTTTAAAATTTACTTTGAAATAGCAGAGTAAAGATTAAAACTTGGATTTACAGAGTGTTGTCTAAGGATAAAAAGCAGCTTGAAAGTGCTGTTTTAAGAGCAAATACTACTAAAATTCCAGATTGGATTGGGTTGGAAAGGACACTAAAGATCATTTTGTTCCAACCTTTGCCATGGCAGGGACACTTTTCACTATTCCAGGTTGTTCCAAGCCCCATCCAAGCTGCCCTTGGACATTTCCAGGGATGCAGGGACAGCCACAGCTTCCCTGGGAAATCTGTGCCAGGGCCTCCCCACCACAAATTTCAGAGTTTTTAAAAACCCCCTCCTTTCCGTATTTCCTTATAAAACCAGGATGTAAAATCCAATATTTTCTACTCCTTAGTTCTTCATTTTGCCAATTGTGCCACTTATTTACTACTTGCCTACACCCACAGTCAAAATTTATGGAAAATATCTGTTTATAATCTGGATTAGAAATCCTAATGCAAACTGTGCATATGGATTTTCCTAACTTCATCGTATTTTTAGCCTCTTAATTGCCTGAAGTTCCCCCTACATGAACATTTTATATATATTTGCTATTTGTTTGCACTCTGAATGCAGTGAGAGGCATTTTGGATATGAAAACAATGTTAAAAGCACCTGTTTCATTGTCTAACCCAACCATACTGAAGCACCACCTATTTCTAAGTTTAAAAGGCAACTTTTCTCCACCCCAGCAGCTTTTTATCAAATATGAAAGTGATTTCTCACTGAAAATGAAGCTGAAACCTTCCTTAAAACATTGGCACCCATATTTACTGCCTGTTTCATCCACCTGTTTGCATCTGCTCATTTATATTCTTATTATAAATATTACTTTCCACTGTTTCTCATTTCTCATAATGATATATTACACCCACATTACTCAAAATAACCCCCCAAGATCTTTCCCTTCTAAACTTGGGGTGTAAAATAAACGAGCAAATTCTGCCAATTCCCTCATGCTCACACCTGGTGCCTGCAGTTCTTTAACTGTGAAGGAGAAATTCATCTCTCCTGACCTCAGAAACCCAAAAACCAGCCAAACCCATGGGTAAAACTGCACTAACTCACCTCAGGCTCCCCATAAAACCCATGAGGAACACACACAGTTTTAGGACAACATTCATCTGACCTACTTTAAGCAAGAGATGAGTCACAAAACAAAAAAATAAAACCTTTTATTCCTCTGCCTGTCCAAAAGCAATTCAAGGTGAAGCTGTCTGTGCTGAAGTCGTGTCAAGCCAGATGAAGCTCATCTCCCTCAAATGCTGAAATAAAATCTCTCCAGATCTGCCAACTGACCCCTCTGGCTGAGCATTCAGATGTTGCTCCCCTGGTTCTACAAGAACCCATGAAATATTATTTGGAGCTGTGGAAGCAACAGAGAAACTCAAAACCAACCTCCAGTTTATCCTGAGTAGAATCATCACGGTTGGAAGAGATTTTAAGATCATCAAATAACAACAGAGAAGTAGCAGAGTTGTTTCTCTTCACCAGCCTCCATTTTTAAACCTCGTTTTTAAGGAAAAAGAGCCTGTCTTGCTTTCTCCAGACTTTGGATTACCTGGAGGGTGATGCCACTGAGCTTTGTGGAAATAAGAGAGTGTTTGTGTGTCTCAATAGTGCCTGCAGGAGGAAAAGCCTCAGAAAATATTACACCCATAGAGGCAAGAACAGATTTCACACTGCTCTGGAAAAGAACTTCTGAACTTCTTGATTTCTTGTGTTTTGTTCTTCCCTTTCTCAGCAGTTTCATGTGTGATTAATCTCAGTTATCCCTGCACACAACGACCCCCAGGATCTTTAATATAACCACGTGTAGTTTGTAAAAACAGCTTTATCACTGAGATCCTGCTGATCTCCACCCTCCTGCTCATCCACCTCCTCCACTGACTGCAGGAAAAATGAGGTTTTTCTGTCAGAAACACCTCCCCCAACCCTGATACAACTCAACAAAAATATTTCTGTTCCAGGCTGCAGGAGACCAAGTAATCCCAGGAGTTCAGGGAATGGGTACTGACATCTTAAATCTCAGTCCTCCTTTTGGCAACACCTTCCCCTGCCACTTCATCCTGATTTTCAGATAACAGACAGGGATGAACACTGGGGATGATTTGCTCCATCAATTCTTAAGCTCCTAAAAAGATTAAATCCATAAAATGCCACAGCAGATGGACTGCTGGGTCAGCTGAAAGCTTTTCCCTTGGTCTCTCCTCTGCTGCCACATCTTTTGGCAATTCTGCACCCAAATAAGAGTCTCAGGTAGGTGCTCATCAGTTCAGTGTTCATCTAGGTCGAGATAAAAGATCAAAGCCACCTCTCACTATAATTATTTCATATTTTCCGTTTTGAGAAAAGCATTTTGAAGGCCTCTGGCTCTTGACTCAACAGCAATCAGGATGAAACAGTGAAGGCAGAAATGTGGAAGTGCTGTTCCAAACCAATATTCCTTTCTGTCTGTCTCTCTCTCTCCATGGTCATACAGAAGACACCACCAAATTTCCCCAAATCCAAGGGGAGAGCACAGTCAACTAAATGTGACCTTTAAATACAAGCTTTGACTCAGAAAATATTCTAAAACTTGTCACCTCCTGTTTTCTATAAAAGCTCTTTGGCTGCTCTAGAGTGAGTAGCAGCATTTTGATGCAAAAATTAAATTAACTTAGCAGCATAAAGGCAGCAAATACAATTTGCAGGAAAGCTCTGCTGCTTTCACCAGAATTTCTCACATTTATATAAAAAATACTGACTTAGCTCCTTCCATTATTTTTCCTGAATGAATTTTCAATTTTCCCAAGTGCTGGAAGTGACAGAAAAGTTCATAACAATACAAATTTCACAAACAAATAACAAAATATTCCCCTGACACTGTACCTTATTGAGTTTGCCAAGGGAAGAGATCAGATCTGCCCATTCACTGGATGATTCAAAGTTCCTCAAAGCTTTCTCAATTGCTGAAGAATAATTCCTGTATCTGTAATCCCCAAGTAAATCCTGCTCTTCTGGATCCATCTTGTGTTCTCATAGCAAGGTGGAACTTCCTGGTAAACTAAAACAGGCAAAGAGTTACAAAAATCACCCAAATTTCAGTTCTGGCACACCTGAGGTAACAAATACAGAGAAGCACTGACAGCACAATAAACAGGTCACCAGATCAAAATTTCAACACAAAAGTTAAAAATAATTCCCTGGGCATGACTGTAACTCCCCACTGCCTCTTCCAAAAGCTTTGCATCACTTTTTCCTATTTCTGGAACGTGTTGTTCCCTCCCCTGCACGTGGATGTCCCACAATAACAAAGGGAAGGGTTCCAAAGCCTCACTCCAAGCACTGACAAGGAGCTGGGGAGCTGGAAATGGCTTTTAGAACTCATCACCTGTGCTTTGCAAGGTTACCTGGAGCATGGAATGGGAAATATTCCCTATCAAAAGAGAGCTTTGCAGAGGAATCCTGCTAAAGGGCTCTCAGCCCACAGCAGAAGGAGCTCTCAGAGCTCTGATCTCAGCTTGGCAGCAGCAGATGCTCAAGTACAAGTCCAAGGTGTTGTGCCAAAATGCCAAGCCATGCATTATAATCTTCCTGTATTTCAACAAAAAATATCCATGTATTTTTATATTTAAAAATAAACTGTTCAGACCTGATTTTCCTGTGTTTTGCAAGGCATTTAGGCTCAAAATCCAATATACACCTGATTTAGCACAATGGGAAACAAGCATGGTTGGATTTTCACTACTTAAAAATCCTTCCTTCTCTCCTTTGCTACCTCTGACACCGGTTCAGTTAGAAAACATAAAAATATTCTTCAATATGCTTAGGTTTGGGTTTAGGTCAATCTCTGCTGCATCACTGATACAGAAAAGAAATCATAGCTCTGTAACAAAATATTTTACATTTCTGAAAGACATCTGCATTCAGTCTCCTGCTGTCAGGACAAAAATAAACCTAAGGTATCCTCCATATGCTTTAAAACATTAAATATGTTGTAATAAACAACTGTAACTCCATCAATAAAAGGGTTTGGGGAGGAAACTCTCAGAAACAGAAAAATGCTGGGTGAATCCAAAAAAGAGAAAGGATTTTAAGCCACCTTTGCAGTCCCCTGAGCAGGATCCAGGCATTGCCAATAAAACCACTCTGTGCCAACCAACCTGGATCCACCTCCATGGAAAAATAAAATTATCACACAATGTCATCAGGGCCAGATTGGGTTGGTTGGGTTGGTTTGTTTGGCTACAGAGAGGGTTTAATTTTGTTTTTATCAGGATGTTTGCAGTGCTTCTCACAGCACAGAGAGTGAAAACAGGGAATAACATTTATCTGGGATCCAGCTCTCCTTATTCCAAAAAAAAAAAAAAAAAAGCAAGTCAATCCTCCCATAAAAGCCAACAAAGTGGAAAAGCTGCAAGATACTGTCAGCAAAAATTAAGAGTAATCTGATACAAACACTGGGCAAGAAATGGAACCCTATTTCCCACATCTCATCTAAGGATCTTAATCATGGGATTGTTTCATACTCCTGAGAACAAAGCAGGAGCTGGGAAGTTTTTCCAGCAGCTCTCTGCCAAGCCAGGGCTGCTGCCACTTCCATGAAGAAGAGATTTGTCTGGATCACTTAGAATCAGGGAGCTGGTTTCCTGACAGGACACATCAGCTCACAAGACATTTAATTTGGATTTTTGCAGTGAAAAGACAGGTAAATAGTTGATTTCCACCCAAAAAAGCAGGGATGGAAGTAATGATTTCGTGTGGATTGATATTCCTGCATCTCAGCTCCCAGATGTCAGCAAGGTTTGATAAAATCCAACAATCTAAATAAGGCAAATAGATCGGGTTTGTGGTTGGACACAAAGGCAGGAAATTAAATAATAATACGAAATTCTTTAAAAACCAAACAAAAGCCACTTGTCAGTGACCTTTAGGCACGTATCCCAAATCCCAGGTCACAAACTTCCTTAGTAAATCCCGATGTCAATAATTATTCATCGACTTCCAGCACTGATGGTGCCAGGCTGTTTTCAGTGCTCAGGACGAGGAGCAATCGCCATAAATTAAAACAAGAAATCCACCTCAACATGAGGAACAGCTTCTGTCCACGGAGGTGGCGGAGCACTGGAACAGCTGCCCAGGGAGAAACATGGAATTTGCCGAGCTGGGGAACATCCATCAGGATCATCCAGTCCAACTCCTGCCCCAAAAATCCCAGCCTGTCCATCCCTGGCAGCGGTGCCCCAACGCTCCCGGAGCTCCGGCAGCCCCGGGGCCGTGCCCATTCCCTGGATCGCTGTGGATCTCCCTGTCTGGAGACATTCCAAACACACCTGGACGCCCTCCCGAGCCACCCGCTCCAGGTGACCGCGCCTTGCCAGGGGCGGAGTGGGCGATCTCCTTCCCA